>JABUQX010068559.1:0-14191 GCA_015478945.1 Trachelipus rathkii | reverse complement strand
CAAAGTCCTCCTTGAGGTGGGATGAAACTCGGGATTAATGAGGTAAAACATCTCCTTCGTGTAAGGATCATCAGCTAAATCCAGTGGCATCATTGAATGAATGAACCACCTAATGATGAAAAAGTAATTAAGTTAATAAATCAATATATTTTAAATTTTTAATAAAAATATTTTTAAAACGTGAAGACGCTAAGTCGCTCATATACCTATTTAAAAAAAATTGAGTTCAATTAAAATAACTAATATTATGTTTCTGAATTTTTTCACCTGGTGTAACCTTGTCTTGCTCTCTGCTGGCTGAACTTTGACCTGAAGCTCTCATCCAGAGACATCTGACGCTTGCGAGACTCACTCTCCCTTGAACTGGAGCGACCGCGCTTGCTAAGCCCTTCAATGGCTGCAGAGAGGTGAGGGAGAAGGTCATTGTGCATCTGGTATATAAAAATAATACAAACTTTAATTACAAATTTTTTAATTTTCTTTGATAACATTTGTATAAAGTATCAAGACTTTATACAAGAGTGTTTAAATCTTGATAACTAATTAACTAGCAACACCAGTTAGTTGTTGTGATCTTATCTAAATTATTTAATTAATAATTATTTAAACTTACATGCTTGTAATGCTGCTTGAGGTGGGACCTTGTCTGGGTGCTGTAGGAAAGCCCCTTCTTCCCTTTGCAGGCAGGATGTTTACACTTGGCAACACCAGTGTGAATCTTCCTAAGAGACACCCCATCAACTTTCTCATCAGTCCTCAAAAATTTTTCAAAGATGAAGAAACTGAAATAAATAGAAGTTTTTAATTTTTTTGAATTTGACTATTGTAATTTCATATTTAAATGTTCAATCATGAAAAAATTCAAAAAAAGTTAATTTACTAGATTTTATTTAAAGATTTAATTTGGTTACTTTATAGTCTTTACTCTTTACTATGCTCTTTAGTCTTTAGTCTTTAGTCTTTACTATAGCATGGAGGCGAGTTTCTTACCTCTCAAGAGTGAGCAAATAGCTTTTCAACTCTTTGACGGCATCCTCGTTGCCCTCTTGGCCTTGGTTTCCAGGATCCCTCGTCTCCTCACAATCAAGGGTTACAGTGACAGGATCAGTAAGAGATCTTTGGCTGTCCATGTCACAGCTCTCATTTAAAATGGGAGAGCTGCTCCTTAAGCTACTACTGGCAGCGGCTGAACTGTCTCCAGAAACACCTCTGGTCCTAGTCACAAACTTATCCATGTATTTAATTATTTTAATAATTTTATGTTTATACTTTATACAAATTATTTAATTAAATTTCAGTATCTGATAAATTAATAAATCTAATATATATATTAATAGATATATAAACGTCCTATGTATATAATAACTCTTAATATGCAATAATAACAAGTATATATATATACATATATAATATAATATAATAATAATAATATAATATATATATATATATAATAAATATATATATATATTTATATATATATATAATATATATATATATATACAACAATATAATAATATATATATATAATAATAACTTAATAATAATATTTAACTATATATATATATGTATATATTATATATGATATTAATTTGGGTATATATATTTTTACTAGTAATTAATTGCTTGATGACTAGTGACTACTAATCAGAGTAAATTAGTGATTGTAATGGTATTGCTTGGTGCTTAGTGACTTATGTGTGTGTGCCTGGTGTAAAGAAATAATAACTTATGACAAGAACATCACAAAGGAATTTTGAATAAAACTGCGTGTTTAAAACAGGTTGCACTTTTCTTCTTTTAGCTTTTGACACATCTTATTCGTATTAGTATAGAACTAAGACTGAAAATATTATTACACACTTATCACTACAATGCCACGCCTTTTTCATACCAATATAAAACCCGTTTTCGAAAGTGACTTGTCATCAGGGAGAACGGAGTTAGGGTTCACTTAATTAATTTAAAAAAATTCCATAGCCGAAACGATAGCCGCGGAAAAATGCAGTGCGTCGTTGGCTTGTCCGACTATTTAAAAAAAAATTTCATTTCGACTGCAGCTGCAAATTGATAGTGCGGCGTAGCCGATTAGCCGAATAGCCGAAAATCGTTGCGGCATGCCCAGCTATGCATACAGGTAATAGGAAAAACGCATTAGGGATAATTCCAGACAAAATACAGCAATATCCGGTTAAATAACGGGGGATTTAATTACATCGGACCTCTTACGCCACCTTACATCTACATCTACATCTTGGAGTGCTGTTCGAAAGGTCATGCTTCGTCTGCTGCTCATGTTGATCAGGTTAAAGTTGGATTATGCGTGTGCGATATACGGACAGACATTTCCGGCATACTACGCCTTCTTGAACCCATACAAAAATAGGGTCTGCGGATAATTCTTGGGGGCATTTTGTTCTTCTCCAAAAGAGGGTTTGGTGGTGGAAGCTGAGGTGATGCCCCTATCTTTACGGAGAGAACATCTAATGTGCTCCTTGTTTCTCCGTCTACAGATCCCCAAACCATCGACTTTGACTCCTCTCATCGCAAGGGTTCCTTGTCCATGTCTATTGGCCGTTTGCTGAGGTTGTGGCGTCTGTCTTCCACCTCCCCTTGCGGGCTGTTTTACAATACAACTACAATGATGTCTGCACTTATGGTTGTATCCGCCCCCTGTAGTACATGAAGTTATCTGCCCTATCTAAATCTGGAGACCACCCGTCTCTACAGAAGGCTTCATTTCTGACTCACCTGACTCCATGCGAGCTCGGTTAGAATCTACACCGACGGCTCGAGGCGGGAGGGTGATGTGGGTGCATCAGCGGTCTTTTCGGACCTAATTATCCCACTCCCCCTTCTGACTCGTCCGTCTTTACGGCCGAGTTAATAGGATTCTCTCTCTAGATCTGCATAAGACGTATACGATTTTTTCTAACTTGCAGAGTGCTCTTCTTGCACTACAAGATCGAAGGACCATACACCCTTTGGTTTCCGCCAGCCAAAGGTTTCTATGTATGCTACATGCAAGACGCAAGAATTTGATATTTTGCTGGTTTATATCACGCGGGTATCCTGGGTAACGAATTGGCTGACAGAGCGGCCTATCACGCCGCCACCTGCAAAATTATCTGTCAACGATACTTGCCTGTAGCCATCCTGCTGGGACACCTCGCAGCTGTTGATTTTTGCTTCTGATTTAAACAAGGCTTCCTAGCATGTTAGCAGGAGTGTTGGTTCGATTATTGTCGCGGTGCCAAACTGCGTAGCCGCTCCTGAGGATTTGGTCTTCGTCTTATCGCAAGGGTGGGCAGCTGGAGGTGGTCCTGGCTCACTTGAGAATTGGCCATACTAATGTAACACATAACTACCTCATGCATGGGAGGACACCCCCTATGTGTCCCCTTTCTGTCGTTCCCAGAGTCCCGCTTTCGGTTCGCCAATTTTTCTCGTGAGTTTTGAGGCTCTTACAGCATCCAGAGACAAGTTTTTCCCCATGTTACACACCATACCTTTCCAATACCGCATCTCGTTTATATTGTCAGAATCACATCATTTCACGTGATCTTTGCTTTCCTTCAGAAACTGACTCTGCTTTATTAAATTTAATTCTTGAATCGCGTTTTCATTCGATCCGAATCCGCATGTGTAAACAATGTTCGAAATCCGAAATCG
The DNA here is from genome assembly GCA_015478945.1 of Trachelipus rathkii. Classification (NCBI taxonomy): domain Eukaryota; kingdom Metazoa; phylum Arthropoda; class Malacostraca; order Isopoda; family Trachelipodidae; genus Trachelipus; species Trachelipus rathkii. The sequence continues at coordinate 10,522 of JABUQX010068559.1, read as the reverse complement.
ATCCAGACACCTTTCGGGGATTCGAATCGAATCCGTTTGTTTGTGAGGAAATGTTCGGAATCGAATCAGAATCCGGAATCCAGCAAGCATTCTTTGGATTCGAATCCGAATCGGATTCGGATTCGGCCCTCACTGATATATATATATATATATATTATCATATTATTATATATATATAATATATATTATATATTATATATATATATATATATATATATATTATATATTATATACAATATATATATTAATATATATATATATATATATATATTATAATGTATGTAGTTGTATGTATGTTGTATGTAGGTATGTATGTATGTATGTATGTCATGTATGTATGTATGTATGTATGTATGTATGTATGTCATGTATGTATGTATGTATGTATGTAGTATGTATGTATGTATGTTATTTGTATGTATGTATGTGTATGTATATGTATATGTATACTGTATATGTATATGTATTGTATATTACATGTATATGTATAGTATATGTATAGTATATGTATAGTATTATGTATATGATATTATATTAAAATGAGCGTCACGTACTCGTGATTATTGAATTTATGCATTTTGATAATTCTTTTTAAATTTGCTTATTATAATACCGATTATAAAAATATGTAAGAGATTATTACGTGATGTAATTTACTATGTATTAGTATTAAAATTAATTTTTGGATGAAAATATTCTCGAAAAATATATTACAAATGTAATGGATTTTATAACTTATGGAACAGTTTGATTATTTTAACAAAACTTTTGAAATTGAGTATTGCTACTGCTTGTTTACTATTCTTAAAACTAAAGTGAAAATTTTCATTGAAATGAAATTTCATTTAAATATCGATTTAATGCATTTTTTTTAATACCTAACTTTTTGATTTGGTTTTATTTGTCAAATTTGATATGGCTAATCGAAGAAAATAACATAGCATTTTTATAACTACTAATAAAATCTTATATTTATTATGTCCTTTAAATAGTATTCAAAAAAAAATAATTCTTTTTACATTATTTAGCAGAGGAAATTATGTAAGAAAAAAATTTTTTTTTTTTTTTTTCTTTTTTTTTTTTTTGATTTTTTTTTAATACACTAGAATTGTTATGAATATTTTGAGAATGGTAAGATAGAGCTTTAGCAGTCATGCCATGCTTTTTCATTTCTTTCGCTGCGTACTTTTCGTACCAATCACTCCAAACCATTTCATTGTTCTCCTGGTCCTGTTTCAGAATATGAGTCACATTTTGTTCATGGTAGAGATTACGTCTTGTTGATATTTTAAAAGACGTTGATTCGGGTCTATCTGTATACAATTTAACTGCTTAAGTAATCTCTACTCTTCTTCCACATTCTATGCTCTACCTTCTGACAAAAAATTCCGCTCGCTTCTAAAATTTGCTACTAAATAAAACGAATTAGTCATGTCTTTTTTCAGTCTCTGATCCTATTCACTAAACTATTCTTTAACACTCCCTTCTGTGAAATATAGATTCTCTTTTTCTATATAGTTTTTTTTTAATTTATACTTTATAGCTTATTGTCTTTAGCCAAAACTCTCATAAATATGTGGGTAATCCTTGCAAATTTGTTTTAAAGATTTGTTTTATAGATATAGTAATCTAACTTCAAAAGTAAGCCATTCACATTATACTCTGAAAATGTTATGAAGTTACTTTACTATAGTGATACTATATATTACATGAGAAAATATTCTTATACTGAAATAGATAATGAGATTATTGATATACAATAAAATCTTATACACTAAATTATAATATATACTACGTAAAAATATCATACTAAATTAGAGATGTATAGTTATAAAAATTATTGAAGAAATTTTCGGTTTACAAATTTATTTTATTGAGGTTATTGTAAATCCTCTAAAAAATATAGATAATTTTAATGTATGTAAAAAATTAATTTATAAATACTCACAAATAAGCGCTTTTTAAGAAGACTAATAATAATCATAACAATATCATTACCACAAAATATTAATTTTCAAATTTTGAATCAGGGAGAAGAGCCTGGTTTTAACACCAATACAATTATCTTAATTTTTAAAGAGTTCAATTTTATATATAGACGCAAAAATAACCTAAGAGTATATATTTAGTATTAATGGTACTTATCCTTTCTTTTTGATTGTGATCTAAAGTGTTGCCTTTGAGCGAACTTGTCATAAAACAAATAGAAAAATTGCTAACACTTATACAAACTATGCTTTCTTGTCAAAACATGCTCCTTAGGAAGGAACTAGACGGAGAGAAGGTTGTTAGTATGTTTTTGTTTCCCTTCCACTGCCAATAAGAAACAAATCCCACTATACTGAAAGAGACTGCGCCACTCGAATCTGAACAGAACGAGTGGTGAAAATATTAATCTTCTATATAGGCGACTGATAAGAAGTGAGAGTAGAATGTCTATTTCTATCTTAGATGAGCTTGTATATTATTGCTTGCTTGGCAAAACATTCTCTTATATAAGAGAATGTTATTAACTGATAGACAACTAACCCTAAATTGGAGAGAAGGTTGTAAATTATTATCTTATCATGTCCTGGAAGATACGCACTTCTTTTATGTTTTACATTTAAAAGAATTTTGAGATATAATTTTGCAAATAAATGATAGTAAGTTATATGTTTATCATCACTAATACAAATTTTGATGAAATGATATGTTTAATGTTAATTTTTTTTAACCTCGAGCCCAATTATTATAGTAGTTTGTAATCGTGAAATATATGAAGTGACTGCTTCAAGCTGACAATGTTTAATTTACTATAATTAGGTTATTTCTAAAGCCCAAATGAGGAATAATTTTACCCTCACCAACTCACCAAATATTAAATATATTATAAATATATATTATATACTTATATATAATATATTAATTATATATAATATTAATTAGACTATATTTAATATAAGTTAAGGTATTGTAACTCCTTAAATTATGATATATAAGTAAGTGTAATAACAAAATTTCAATAATAATTATTAATGTATTATTATATTAAGATAATGTTTATATTATTTTATTTAAAAATATTAAATCTTTGTAAAATATTATATTTTTATGTTTTTATATATAATGATATATAAATACTAATAATAATTAATAAATTTTAAATGTATTGTATATATATATGGTATAATATATATATAGATATATATAATATATAATAATATATTATATACTATATAATAGTAAATGTATAATAATAATATACAATAATACCTTATAATATAATATAATAATATTAATAAATCTTATAATATAAGAAAAACTTATGACTTATATAACTATATATATATAAACCTAATATATACAACTAAATAAATATAAACCTAACTTTAACCTAACCTCATAAAACCTAATTAATTCTAATAAAATTAATTATACTATAAATTAAATCCTATATTAATTAAACTGAGAGATATAGGTATGCATAACCACTTATATAAAATGTTTTCAATATAATATATATATATAATATAATTATAATTATATATTATATATAATATATATTTGTGTATTATTAATATTTTATCGTATGAAGTAAATTAAAATTTATGGTAGTTAATAAGATATCATATTTGCCCCTTAGTTTAAAAAAAAGATATTTTTCCGTTTTTTCCCCTTACCCTTTTTCTCCCCAAACCCATTTTTTTAATATTATTTTTGATGGAAAAAACCATTACCCCTAAATAAATTGAAATTGTCAAAAAAATGGAATGGAGGTATTTATCAATTATGTTAATGTTTAATATAAAATATAAATATAGTATATATAATATATAAATTAATATATTATATATATATATATAATATATATATAATAAATATTATTATAAAACAGTAACTTTGTATAATTATATTATTAAATTAATGATAGCTTTTTAAAGGTTATTATATAATATTATATATATAATAATATATTATAATAATATATATATATAATATATATAAACACTTACAAAATTCTACATAATAATTACATTTTTCGTTTATATTATTAATTACTTTTAAATTATATTATCTAATAATTCATTTTTTTATTAAATTCCCTTTTTATAATTAATATGATTATTAATTTTTCATTTTCTTTTTTTCTTTTTTCTTTTTTTTCTTTTTTCTCTTTTGTGGTTTGTATTTCAGCAATGACGTTAGTAATTTACATATCATGTTTTTATGAGACTTATAACCTCTACAAATAATATTTAATCCTATACGGAATTAAATCACTACTGTAATCTTTATTTACTATATAATATATATCTGATATCATAATATATATATACGTATATAATATATAATATATACAAAGATATAACTTCTTTCCGTATATATATATATATAATATATCCTTCAATAATAAAAACGTAATATAAATAAAGAGAGTAGATGGAAATATAGAGAGTAAAGAGTGCCACATATTATGAGTTGAAATATATATGTGACTTCATATTGATATAATAATATATAATATATATTGAAAGTACTTAGAATAATATATAGTATAAGAGCTATAGTATATATATTAGTAAGAAAGTAGGGATAATTATACCTAATTTAATTTTGTATACCCTCATACTAATACTTATAATATATATTGATACGGCACAAAAACCACTTAAAACGTAGTTTGCATCAATTTTATAATAAGATAAGCTCCGAACTTGGCCGTGAAAATCATTAACTTAATGAGCTTAAGGAATAAGGCAAAGCTTAGAATTATTAGGGCGTCATTCTTTTCGTTATTTTCCTACTGGATAAAACTGCCCCGCGCTACTGCTCACTCAGCAGCGCGGAGTTCCCAGTGCTATCGTGAATCTCCCCGCTTGCGCCCCATTTCATGTGAAGAGTAAATCTTCCTTTGACTGATATATCGCTATTGATGCCGTTTCCTTTATGAGGCAGCGTGTGAGTGACATTAGGAGATTGAAAAGCCGACAGTGGTGTATGTACCATCACACCACAAGACCAAACGAGCGAGAGAGAGATCCACCAGTGTGCCTATCCCTCCTAAGCTTGTTTATGAGTTAGAGATAAATCTGTCATGATGGTACTTATTGCGATGTTAAAGCTGTACCTTCTAGAGTTACTGGTCCAGCAATACGGATGAGAAAACTGAGTGTTAATCTAAAATCTTTCTCTCTAACTTCTTGAACGCGTTTTCCTCTCTCTCTCGGGGACGTGCTGCGCGTCCTACAGTTGCTCGTTGGCCAACTCTCCTGCCTCGTTGCTCTGCTCTTCGTCTATCTCTCTCCTATCTCTCATCCCCCTGACTCGAGCGACGTAACAACTCACTATGCAACCACTACATTCATACTAAAACACAGAAGACATGCGCAAGCGAACAAAGAAGATATTAATCATCATCAAGCGGGTTATCGACAACTGGACCCTCCCGCCGTGAGTTGCTGAATCATAAGTATATATTATATTATATATAATATATATATATATAGTATAACTAATAAAACCCCCGGCGTTTATCCACTTGCCCCATCCACGTTATTTATATAATAATATATATATATATTAATATATAATAATTAAATATATATATTATATAATATTAATATATATATTATATATATATATTATAAATAATTAAATATATTATATATTAATAATATATATAATTATACATATTAATGTTATATATACCCTGCGGTTTGAGTGGTGAGAGTCATATTATGACTCCCAGACCTCACTAATGGATAAATTCACTTAAGTTAATTAGAATACCTTTAAGAGAATCGTATTAATCCATAATAGGCCGACTAATTAAAAAATGATTATGACACACGAGTGTTGTGTATTAGTGTAATATATATAAGTATACCCGTATAGTACAGTTAGTGTAGCGTATAATATATATATATAATATACTATATATATATATATATATTTGTATGTATTATGTGTGTGATTCTTCAACTTCGTGTAACAGGTGTTGAATTCTATATATATAATTGTTGTGGCAAAGTGTTATTAATATATTATTATTCTAATTTAGAAAGGTAATATATAGGATATGTGAGATAGATGAAGTGTGTCGTTCTCCAGACATTAATTCAATATATATATATAACCTAGTAGAGTAATATAAATATCTAACACCATAGAGAATTAGTAAGTAATTATAACCAATAGCTAGTGATTTCACGTACTTATGTGTATATAGTCCAGAGATAACATATAGTTAGTGGCTAGAGGAAAGTATAGTGTATATGATATACTGTGTAGGAATGACGAGACCAACGAGCCTATCCTCGATGGGGTATAACTATATAATATATATATATACGTATATATATAGATATATATATATATTATATATATATATATATATTTATATATAACTATACTATATAATTTATATATATATTCAATATATATATATATATATATATATATTAATATATATATATAATATATATATATTATATATATATGTATATATATATAATATTATATATATATATATATAAGTGGATAAATAATTATGATAAAGAACTTACTGACATTTAAAAACAAGAGTATTATATTACGATATAAATATAATTTATAAAATACTAAATTATATTATCATTATCATATAATTAATATGATATATATTCAATATATAGTAAGTAAGTTTCTCATAACTTTCTGAATTCAACCAGTGTATCAATTAATAATTGTTTATGATACTAAGTATAAATAAAATTTTAGAACATTGTAGTATATTTACTATATATATGCGGTATATAAAATAAATATAAAGAATAATATAATAGAAACTATAATATCGAGTATATGTTTCTATTCTAGAAGGGGTTTTATGTTTACCATCTGAAGATTTTCATATATTGTTTAGCTCTCAGGGTTTGAATATTATGCTGATATGTTTGCTTGACTTATCATTATTTTGACATGGTCTAGAACAGTTGTTTCTTTACGTAATCGGATTTGATTCTCTTGATGTCAGTCTCTAAAGATGTGCTTGAGATGCACTTTGTTTCTCGTTTTGGTATAGCCGTGTATGAAAATCTTGTTCCGATTTATAAGGTATTAATAGTTTTTTTTCATGGGTATGTTAGGGATATTAGTTCCTAGTAATAAATTCTCAGGTATTATGATAAGGGGTGGTTGCAATTGATTAAGTTTTATTCAATCCTTCTTTTTCATCAAATGATTTTCAGTCTTTGCATAGCTTCAAGCTATATTTAAAGGTTTTAAATATTTATATATTGTATATACTGTAGATGTTAGGAGTTATAGTTAAGTTTTAAAAAATTACTCATGGGACTAACTTGTTAACTAATTGACATCCATATATCATTAATTCTAATTATAAGGAAATTTATTACAGCATTTTAAAAAGTTTCAAATGTCATTTTTAAAGAGAATAAATTTTTGTAATATATTTTAGAAAAAAGGAATTCCACCATGGCTTTTGAAAACGAAAGGTTAACCAAAAGCTTTTCCTATTAACAAATAATTTCGCTGCACAATTAATTCATTATTACTTTTATTATTATTAGTTAAGTTTTATGATTAAATTATTAATTAATATTGAACTAAGATTTAATAGATTTATTATGTCGATTGAGTATATAGGTAGCAATTAATTAACTTAACTTATATTACAATATATGGATTGAGTATGAGTATGAACGAATATGAATGAGTAGAAATAAGAGTATGAATATGAATGAGTATGAATGAGTATGAAATGATTAATGAGTATGAATGAGTATGAATTAATGAATATATGGACGAGGCGATGGAAAAGGAGCAAGAGATGAAGCAGAAGCATTCTAGTAGATTAATTATATTATTATTGATTATTATTAAATGAATTTTTAAGAACTTTATAATAAATTATGTGAGCTAATTAGTTATTACCTATATTATTATTATTATTAAGTTGTTAACTCTTAGATTATGGTATATAATTAGTGTACCGTAATCTAAGAGTTAACAATGCTAATATATTATTACTATTACTATTATTATATTAGTGCGTATTGAGATCGTGTTGAATAAATCTATCGGAGTATTGTAGATTTTTAGAGACCATTAACAATTGTATAGAAAACCCTAAGAAGGAGAAAATATGACAAAAACGACAAAGAGAGTATTTAAAACGGGTGATAAGGTAAAGAGAGGTAAGTAAGAGACTTAGAGAGAAGATGATTTATTACTGAGCGATAAGCGGAAAGTAGAGAGGAAAGGGATGAATATGAGAAGATATGATGATAAGAGGAGCGTGTGCAAGCTATGGTGTGAGCGGCAATGAAAATAGAGAAGATATATGATAAGAGTATGATAAATAAGATAGAGATAGAATGAATGAGAGAGATATATGAGACAGATAGATAAGATAGAGATCAAAGATAAATCATTCTATTTTTACTCCATTTGCTAAAAATATTGGTCCAGTGTGAGTGGCACCAACTCATAGTATTAACTGATATGTCAATGGCACCGTTAAAAGAAACATATTATGTATTTCTATAACAAAATGAATAACGAACTATAATTAGTTACTAATCAATAATAAAAAATACGTATAAACTAATGGTTCTTAAATTAAAATAGTAAATACTGAACATGCTTATTAAAAAGAATCCACTAAAGAGAACTATTATTGCTCTATCAAAATAAAAATTAATGCAGACAATATGTTAATCATACAAACCATACAAACCACTTCACCATAATCATACAATACCAAACTATGAGCAATGCTCTTACAAAAAGAACGAACAATGTTCTTACAAAAAAGATATACAAGTAATCACATGCTTCTTAATAAAAAAGAAGTGATAAACTTTGTAAGTTAACTAAAAAAAATACTACAGGTAATACAGATAATAAAGTTCTTATATATACTAAAAAAGTAGACGAACCTATATGTTCTAAACAAAAAATAACGAATCAAATGCTATCTTTAAACAAAAGATCATGAGCAATGCTCTTATCAAAAAAGATATTTATATAACGAACATAATTTTCTTAAAAAGTGAACACATAACATAGTTTTTAACAAATAAAGATAATAAACGAATAATGCTCTTATTAAACAATATATAAGGATTAAATATATATAATAATCATAATAATGCTTATAATGCTAAATAATAATAAAGTACGTGAATAACTCATAACTGACCTTCTTTAAAAAGGTAACGAACATAATTGCGGGCTATTGGCAAAAAGAATGATAACTACTGTCATATCTAAAAGAGAACAAGGCAATTTATTCTACATAAAAAAAGATATAAATGTGTGCGTGAATCAACTGAATTTCATTACAAAAATAAAAAAACACAAAATATCAACGCTCTTACAAAGCTTCATATAACAAAGCCTATACAAAATAATTCAAATATTACGATCCCCAAAGATTGTAAGAGTTTGTATGATAAAAGAGAACTTTTTACTGACCTACAATAAATAGATAACGTTATAGAAAAATGTCTTATTAACAAAAAGAAAATATTGAATGAAAATATGTCTTCTAACAAAAAAACGAACAATGCTCTTACAAAAAGAACAAAAAATTATTTAATGCTCTTTTACAAAAAGATATAAATAATATAATAATGAGCTAAATTCTTCTTAACAAAAAAGATATAACAACTGAACAACAATACTGTACTTAAAAATAAAGAAACAATACAAAAATGTTCTTATTCAAAAAGATATAATGGTGACAAATTGTACTCTTTAACTAAAAAGAACGATACAAATACTCTTAAAAAAAAGAAACAAAAAATCAAAATGTTTCATAACAAAAAGATAACTCTTAAACGCGCTTCTTGTAAGCGTAAAATAACAAATGCTCTTTTTTACAAAAAGAAAATATTGTCAAATAATAAATACGTAACATAAATCTCTTAATCAAAAAGATACGAGCCAATAATCAGCCTTTTTAAAAAAAAAGATTAAGGTATAACAAATGCTTCATTAGAAGTTCAAAAGAATACTATTACATAATGAATCATACAAAAAGATAACTGAATAACAATGATACTTAAGCCTACAAATAGATCGAAAATAACGAACAATGCTCTTATAAAAATCAATAAAATATCGACCATAAGGAGTCAGGAGATAGAAAACATCCATTGTTTTAATATAGATAAATCAGTATAATATTAATAAAACTACAAATAAACAAATATTATCTTATATGAAATGAAACCAGCAATGCCTTAGAAATAAAGAACGTAATAATAGAAATTGCCTTACAAAAATAGATACGGAACCAAACGCTCTTAAAAAAAAAACGAAAAATTCTCTTTATTAAAAAGTAATTCGAACAATGTGACTTAATACAAAATAAAATCTATAAAATCAACCTATAAATCAATAACAAAAAGAACGACCAACGCTCTAAAAAAGATAAACTGAAACAATGATATTTTAACATAAAAAGAACAGATAATAAATTAATTATCTATACATAAAAAGTAAATATCGAACCGACGCTCAAAATTGAATA
>JABUQX010068558.1:0-26908 GCA_015478945.1 Trachelipus rathkii | reverse complement strand
ATATATATATATATATAATATATATATATATATATATTATTATATATATAATATATATAATATAAATATATTATATATATATATATTATATATATATGTTATATATATATATATATATATATATATATATATATATATATATAATATATATATATATATATATATATAATTATATATAGTATTTAAATATATATATATATATATAATCATTTATATAGATATAATATATATATATATAATATATAGTATATAATGTTATATATATAATTTAACAACTCAAAATTAGGACAAAATGTATACAAATTTTTTTTTATTATTCCTAGTATTGAAATACTTAACACCCTGCAGTATTATCTTCTTCGTTCTCCTTTTTTTCGTATGTGATACATCTCTAATATTTTCCTCTCTTTTTATCACTGCAATTTTTCTCTAAATACAGAATAACAACAAGTTAGAAGCAAAAATGGTCATGCAAAACAAAAACAAAATATAAATTTCTATAAAAAAAATCATTATTCAAAAAAAAAAACGAAAATTTATTATAAAAAAAAAAAACAATATATAGTTTCACAGCAAAACAAACAAAATTTTTTTTTCATGTATAAAAAAAATTCGACAACAACAAAAAAACTTTTCTTTACATCGTACCTACTCCTCTCTTTCCCTACCACCAATCCTGAATATCCTTTTCAAGTTCGTATGGGCCACCACTTGATAGCAACCAACCGATGATAATGATTTGGCCTTCAATCTATCGATCTTTTTATATTATAATTTATATTATATATATAGTATATATATATATATATATATATATTATTATATATATATATTATATAGATAGTATATATATATATATAATATATATATATATTGTATGTGCTCGATTCCCCTTTTTAATTTCGACTTCAGTTCAAGAGTTCTTGAGAAGGTATGCGTTCAAGAATGATCATGAAAGCTTGGCAAGAAGGAAGGGAGAGACAAAGGATATAATAGTGACACAACAATTGCAAGTGTTTCTTATAGAATAAAATTGATAACTAAGAAAAAAAAAAATAATGTGTTTTATTTAATCCTAATGCTGAACCTATTTCTAAACCTATCTTCTAAAATATCAATGGTGTAAATATTTTCCATACACCAAAGAGTATTATATTTCTCTTATTAATTTTATTAATTAACTTACTAAATTTAGTTTTATAAAAACCGATTTGTCATATTATCGTATTTTTATATTGATCAAAACTTCCGTTTATTTTTTTAAAAATATCCCTATTTGGCCTTGAATTTGTACCTGCCAAAAATCCTTTTGCTTAATCATTGGAAAGACTCCATTCATCCAACTGGGGGTCATCAAAAATTCCAACTGGCCCGCTTAGCAATTTTCCTGGTTGGCGGGACGGGTTGTCGAGATCTCAGACTTAGTGAAGTTAGATCCTCGTCCGTGCAATGACGGGATTTCCTTTGTACGGTCGCTTGTAAAATCCAAACGCTGGGGTCTAAAAACTGCCAGTTTAACAACTCCTGAAATCCTGGAAGGACCTGTTGCCTATCCTGATCCTTCGTTGTGACCTAATCTGTCAAAAAATTAGTTTGAAAATCGGACCCAAATCAGTTCAGATCAACCCGAAATTAATCCCCCAATCGTGGGGGAAAATTACTGTCCTTTTGTACAGATTTTAATCCAAAGGACACTTTTGATGCCTTTTCCTTCTTAATGGGGTTTACCTTGTTAATCTTTTTTTTTTAACTTTGCGGATTTCATAAATTAGCAACAATTCACTCGTGGTGACAACTGTAAAAAAAGAACTTTGTAAGCAGACGATCTTTCCTTTTTGCAGCAATGTCCGTCTGCTCCTCTATATTTAGCCGGTTGATTTCTATCTTTACAAAAGTCAGATATATAGAAAAGGTGGCGACAAATCATAGTGATAGACTGTCAAACATATAAATAGATGGATAGTTAGATTGATAGAGAGAGAGAGAGAGAGAGAGAGAGAGAGAGAGAGAGAGAGAGAGAGAGAGAGAGAGAGAGAGAGAGAGAGAGAGAGAGAGAGAGAGAGAGAAAGAGAGAGAGAGAGAGAGAAAGAGAGAGAGAGAGAGAGAGAGAGAGAGAGAGAGAGAAGCCCAGATGTTATTTCAAGGTGTCATAGCTTAACATGTTTTTTTTTCTTTTTTTTGAGGGTAGAATAAAGGTAAGAGTATAAAAGAAAATCAGTAATGGTAGATGAATCAATTCTAAAAATAACAATAATAATAATAATAATAATAATAATAATAATAATAATAATAATAATAATAATAATAATAATAATAATAATAATAATAATAATAATAATAATAATAATAATAATAATAATAATAATAATAATAATAATAATAATAATAATAATAATACTATTTAATTAATACTAGTAATAATAATAATAAATTCGAAAGGCGACATGAATATCAGTCATTTGGTTGATTACTCCATATGAATAATAATAATAATAATAATAATAATAATAATAATAATAATAATAATAATAATAATACCATTTTAATGTAATTACAAAATACGATTACTTTATAATTAAATTATTTCTAAAAGTTATAGCGACTGAAGAAATTTCGTTATAAATACCCATACAAACTCTTTTCCTATTTTATCCGTGGTGGAAATATTGTCTTTAATAAACAATTTTCTAATTCTGTTTCGTCTTTTATTTTTATTAATTCACTATCTGAGATAGGCTTGAAAAGGAGATACCCATTTTTAATAAAGCAGATTTTAATAATTTGAGGATGATCCTTTTTAATAGTTAATGCTTTATGAAGTAATTTTTTCTTTTAAGGGGTCAAATATTCATTCAGGAAAGTATTTTTCGGTTTCTCTTTAATACAAGCTTTGAATAGGTTTGCTTTTAAATTTCCAGAGTTAATTCTGAACCTGATGGAACGCTTATTCCTTGTGCCGTTACTGCTTCGTTTTCCAAGTCTATACAATCCTGAAATTTCATTTTGGTTTATTTTTATTTTCAATTTATTTTGAATAGTATTAATGACTGCGAATTCAACATCCTCATTTTCTCTTCCTTCTGGAATATCACCGCTTAAAATGACTACATTTTTTAATGCTTTCATGGTGGAGTTGTTCTTGGGCTTGTTCTAAATTTCGAACTTCTGTTTGAATATTCGAAATTTGTTCTACTTGTGATATTGGTGCGTCCGAATTTGTGGTCTCCTTATTACTAGATTCAATTTTGCTTAATTTGCCTGTCAATTTATTAATTTCTTTATCTTTTTGCATATTAATCTCTTTGAATTCATGAAAAGTAAGTTTAAGTAGTGTTATTTCATTTTTTAAATTGTTAATGACTTCAAGCAGGTCCAAGTAGTCTGGAGGAACAGTTTGGCTATTGGCTTTGGGGAGGGGAGAAGAAGTGATAAAGGATAGCGGTAGGGGTTGGGGGGGACGGATATATTGAGAAGTTCATTCTTTTGCTTCTCCGTTAGACTCGTAAATAAGAGATTTGGCACTTCTTATTCTTCCAATTATTTACGGTTGTCAATTTTTTGTTTATCATTCTTCTTGCCATTTTTGTTATTGTTGTTACCTCTGCCATTGTTTCTATTATTGATATTGTTACTTGTGTTGGTTTTATTATTAGTATCACTGTTCTTATTGTTGTTTGTGCTGTTGTTGTTTGTGTTGGAGGTATTGTTATTATTTCTTTAGGAGTTGTTGCTGTTATTGGCAGTAATGTAGTCATGGTTTCTGGTACTTGCCATATTGGATAGTTTGTAATCTTGTTTATTGTTTTTTTTAAAGCACCTCTATTAGGTATTACAAATCATTTACATTGCACTACTGGTTCGTAATTAATTACACTTATCTTATTGATGGGGCACACAGATTGCACTAGCACATTGTTAACAAACGTCAACAACACAATAGAGACAGATATGCACATGCGATCTTGACAGCGGTTCGACTAATAATAATGATATTAACTACGGATGACTATGATAACCACCAGAAAACTACTGCTACTATTACTATTACTGCCCAACTACTACAACTACTACTACTACTACTACTACTACTATTACTACTACTACTACTACTACTACTACTATCATAATTATAATAAATAGCTCTCACGTAAAGAGTTTACTTATCTCAGATACACACACACACACATATATATGTATATATATATATATATATATATATATATATATAATATATCACTTATATAAAGGATATAAACTAATATATATATATATATATATATATATATATATATATATATAGTATATTATATATATATGTATATAGATATGTATATATATTAGTAGTATATATATATATATTAGTATAATATATATATGATATAGTATATAAGATAGATGTAATTAGTTATAATGATATATGCTAATAGTAGTTGTATGATATAGTTATATAGGTGAAGATAGTAGTATAGGGTAGGGTTATTTATATATAGTATATAGTATAGGGGTGGACAGTACTGTACATTGTTGATATATATTAGGGTGTATTAAGGTACTATATATATATGGGTACTGGTTGGTAAAGATGGCAGCGGCAGTTTATTAGTATATATATATATATAGTTGATTGGTTGTAGTGTATACAGGGGGGTGATATATAAGATATATACTTCTCATATATTAAGTAGGGGTGGGTATACCTCAGGTATAGTTATATATGATGGGTATATATATAAGGGATGTAGTATAGGTTGATGAGTAGTGAGGTATGATAGTATGATGATGTTGAGTAGTAGTTAAGTAGTATATATAGTGTATGTAGTGTTATTAATTATATATATATATATATATATATATAATAGTATTAGTGAGATATATATATATAATTACTATATTGATGAGTGTAGTGATGATGTAGGGTATGTAGTATAGTGCTAGTGATGAAAATATTGCTAATGATAGTAGTTATAAATATATATATATAAGTATATATAGTAGTGTGTATGAGTGAGTAATGGGTGTGATATGTATGATGGTATATATAATGTGAGTGTGGTATATTAGTATAAAGTGAGTGGATGAAGTAGTGAGGTGTAGTATGGGTAGTGTAGTGAATGTATATATGAGTGAGTGAGGAATATATATATATAGTGTGGTAGGTGTGTATTAGTATATAATATATGATATATATATGTAGTAGGTAGTGATATATAGTGTAGGTGATAGGTATTTATATATATATAATGATATATATAGTGAGGGAGTGATGATATATATAGGTAGTTAGTATATATATATTAGGGGTAGTATTATATATATATATAGGGTGAGTTATAGGTAGTTTAGTGAGGTGAGTGTGAGTATATAAATTATATAATAAAGGTAGGGTATATATAGTATATAATAATATATATATATATGATAGGATAATATGGTTTCACAAAGGTAGTAATAGTATATATAGTGTGTATATATATATAATATATTATATATATAAGGTAGGTAGGGGTAGTAATATAATATAATATAGTATTATATATAGGTGAGGAGTGATGTATATTTAGAAGTAGGGGTATATATATAATATAATATATATATGATATTATATATATATATATATATAGTATATAGTGGGTAATATTATATATATAAATAGTGATTTAGTGTGTCAATATATATATATATATATATAGTGGGGATATGGTGTGGTTGAGGGTGAGGTCGTATAATTAGGAGTATATGAGGGTTATAATAATTATAAGATATGGAGTTGGTTTTACCATACGGTGTCAATCGGCTTCTTTTAAAGATATAAAATGCTATTGTTTTATGGCAGAGATATTCTCCCATTATGTAGAAATTTACTGAATTTTCTATATACAGAATTAATTTATTAAATAAACTTTATCTTTAGGACACCTTTGTTGATCATTATTTTCAAAATATAAATATTAAATCCTAAATAATAGAAGCTACAGCTCCTAGTGTATTCAACTACTTCAATTGACATCCAAGATTTGCAGTCCAACAATTGATCATGAGCTAACGGTAGTAATGACATCGTTATAGTAATGAATATGAGCAAAGAGCAATATCTAAAAATAATATATTATTTAAATTCTCAATTGTTCCTGTAATTTCAATTACAGCACCAAGAGTTTGTGCTAAGCATCCTAAATTGAAATAAATTTAAAAGACGAATTAATTAATATTATTTCTATTAAATTCAAAACACAGAGCTAATAAATCACTTAAAACACTTCTCCAAAGGACCTATGAACTGTTAATGCTTTTAAGAGAGTCTTTTGAGTCGTTTTGCTAATAATATTTTTCCGTGACTTCATATTTGACGTCTTAATTTTAATTGATCGTTATACAATCTCCCCAGTAGATGAAGATTATTTATAATCTTAAATTTTACTATTATTATTAGCAAACAATATAAAAGTAATATTACTAACCTAGTTAACTCCTTGCAGCTGGATAACAGTTGATACACTTTGAAGAATTATCGTCAATCAAACGGAAGCTAGTATTTTTTAGGGATAAGGGTTAGGAAGAAAAATGTGCTATAGGAATAGGATGAGGAGGTGCGTCATATAATTCTATATTTTCGTTATCAATGTCAATGGTACGCTGTGTACGAGACAGTAAATGATTGACAGAAGGTCCATGTCTATGAGATATGTCTAATGAATTTCGAGTAGCTAGAGCGATAGTGTCAGGAGTTATAGTTACATTAGTAACGGGATTCCCTCTAGCTTTATTCAATCGTTTGAAAATGATAATGAACAATATGCATTCTATTAGGAGAAAGACGGTAATAAATGAGCTGGAAGTGTACGAAACAATTGGTAGGTATGAAAACAGGTTTGAATGATGATTCAAGGATGAGTTGATGTAATCCAATTGATTGTTCCAAATTATTTTAGGGGATTGTATAAAAAAGGAGATTGGGTAAACATATGATTTAAGAATGAAAATATAAGGGTTACGATAATGTTGGAAGAATTTATTAATTTTAATGATTTCAATACATGAGATGAATTTGTGAAATGGAATTGATTGGTAGCTAACACGCATCCTTGATTCAAGATATAAACATCAGAAACAGTAAGCGTAGATTTGGAAGTAGGATACATGCAATTTAGCTGAGCATCAACAAGAATATTAAATTAAAAAATAATTTTAGAATGAGCTGATATGGAGTATGGTTTATTCATAAGGTGATATTCATGATAACAGTGTAGAGGATTGTCTGATGTTAAGTCTATGAAAGTATTGTTTGTGTACAGGAAGGGTTCGCAAGAAGGAGAACTGAGGAACTAAGTGATTGAAACATAGGACATATATAATTATTTAAAATATGCAAACATTGAGAAAATTGAACGTTCGACATGAAACTAAATGTCATGACTGATTTTTATACAAAGAACATAGAATATTTTGATTTAAATATGATTCGATAATGACCAGTAGAAAAGGGATTGGGAAATGGTATCATGCGATAAGATTTATACACTTTATGATCGGAAAATGGAATGATGGTGACGATACTATAAAGGATAGTATCTATTATGGTCCAAGTAAAAGAAATAAATTCGTAAAAGTTCTCAGGAGAGAAGGAAGTGAAAGTATTTGAATGAGTAATATGAAGACTTTCAAATATAAACGGTTTTAGATTAGAGAAAGAATATAGAGTGAAGGAAGTAGTCTTTTGATAAGCTAAAAGGTAAGCATCCAAGACATTGTTACGAAGTTTCAATAGATTTTGAATATAAGTATTCAAGATGGAGAAATAAGAGTCTAAAAGATTTATAACATTGAGGAATGAGAAAGCTAAGTTTAGATTTTGAGTTTGATTTCTCATGTTTTTACAGATTGGGTTAAGGAGGAAAGGGAGTTAGTATTTGATTTTAATTGCTCGCGGAAACGTAAAAATAGTGTGTTGACATTATTATATTGTTCCGACAACACTGCTATTCGTTTTTGCATTGATTGAACGTCTTCATCCATTGCAGTACCAAATAGAGAGCGTAAGAACTTACCACCAATGTCCGTTAAACCTCGTCGTTCACGGAAGGTGGATGAACGTTTAGAAGAATACGAATTAATTCACGGATCATATAAAATAAATTTAAGCTGTTGTAAAGTAGGGGAAGCATATCTATTTAATATATCTAGTTGATATACGTAAATGTAAATATGGTTATTCTGGTTCCATAGAGAACCATTGAAGGGTTTTGAAGAAAGATAAGTTAAGCTATGTCGACGAATGCGTTCATGACTATTACTTCTTCTTTTGGTGATTACTTCAGGAGATACATAATCATGAGAGACATGAGAAGAAGAATTAGACGATTGCCAAGTTCGTTCGTTATTATGTTCGGTGGATGATTCGATGTTAAATATTTTATTTCTAAAAAAGGGTTGGAAGGATTCATGTATAGTCTTTACGTCAATTTTAGAATTTTGGAGTTGATTGTAAATTTCTTCAATGTTTCTAAGATCTACACGAAGATTCAAATATCCAAAAATAATGTTGCGCTCTTTGATCCGCGCTCACCGACGGAGACAACTGTTGCAATATTGGTTGTTGTGCTTGTTGTACTTGTTGGTGCGCTGCAGAGGGAGCAACATGGTTCCAACTAACACATGCTCAGAATCAATATCATTTGGAGGAGCGGAAGCACATGGAAAGTCCTCTCTATCACGATGAACTGGACGAGAGGGTGTCGCTTGCGGGGGCAGAGGTGGATGTCGCCGATGAGCCTCTATGGGATCATATGATTTCCAACTGGATGAGAGATTATTTTCAGCTGTTTTTAATATGGGCATGGGGAGGATCTTAAGATTGTCCAAAGGAGATACGAATTCCTTGTTTGTTACTAAACAGAGACGAAGATACTTGTTATATTTCAAGACGTTGACAACTAAATATGGTCCAACCCATTTCTTGAAGAAAATATAAACATTTATATGACTTGTTTTAGGTATGTAATGATGATTCGATTTTACTAGCGTTTTTATAGTAATTTTAAATTGATTTTAGAGCAAAGATTTCATAATAATTTAGTGCGAGTGTTTCATAACGAAAAAATTGCAGAATATTTATATCAACTGTACAGTACATTTTAAAAACCTCTTTTTAAAGTAAAACCTTATCGGTTTCAAATATAGATAACTTATAAGGATTGCACTTTTGCTCATATATATATAATATATATATATACTAGTATATATATATATATATATATATATAATACTATATATATTATATATTATATACTATATATATATATATATATATATATATAATTCAATAATCCGATTACGTTTATAGTTATACTTTGGAGCTTCCATAATCCTATTAGGTTAGGGCTACTTGTGGACTATTAAGTCTAGGTAATGATAAAGTTTTCTTAGGTAGACACAGGTTTTACTATTATAGTATTCATATCTTAATATCATACTTTAATATATAATATATATATATATATATATATAACAGTATATATATATATATAGCACATATATTTCGATGATGCAAAGTGGAATTAATCTGAATATTCAAGTATTCAAGAAATAGTAGCGAAAACTTGGAAAACTTCTATATCAAGCTCAGGACGTAAAGACTTAATTTTACCAGTAAGTATATTATAATTATATATATATAATATATTAGATATTATATAATTATATATACTAATATTATATAAATATTTTTATATATATATATATAATATATAGTATAACAAAAGCTTTTTGTATAAAAATAAATAAATCAACGCAAGTTTTATGAAAAACACATTCATGTGATAGTTTATTAGGAGAATTAATATTTTATATATATAGAATTATAGGTTTGGAGTAATTAACATTCTTTTCTAATATATCAAATACTCTTTCTAAAGAGATAAACATATTGTTTTGCAGTTACTCAAAATTCTTCTTCGACAAAACTTGGTATTTTTTTTCTAAAGAAACATGGGTTAAAATTCTGGTAATAACGTGGATAAGTTTTGTAATATACAAATTAATTGTGCATTGTACAATTTAGATTCACATTTAACGCTACAAAAATACCACTTCGTAGATGGAAAGTGTTAAGAGCTTTTGGAATTCCAGATATAGGGTAAGTTTGAATTGAAAGATTGCTTTCCGTTTGTACCAAAACTTTTTATTTCATTGTTAGCGACTAATAATTCTTACGGTCTTTAAGTTGTAGTGTCAGGCGTATCACTTCTAATGTGATACGCACATATCATGGAAAAATATTTCGTCCATATCCATTCTATCTAATCTATCTGTATCTATCTATTCTATCTATCTTATCTATCTATCTATTCTATAGTATAAATATATATTATATCAGTATAATATATATATATAGTATAATATATTATATATAATATATATATATATATATATATTATATATACGTATATATTATATATATATTCTAGATATATATATATATTATATATATCATATATAATATATATTATATTATATTTATAATATATAAGAAAATATATTATATTATCATAATATAATATATTATATATATAATTATATATATATATATATATTTATATATATATAATTATATTATTTATGTAGATTTATGTATATTGTATTATATATATATAGATATAATTATAAATATATATATATAATTAATATAATATATATAATATTATTATTTATATACTATAAGTTAACTTTATATTATTGATAGTATAGTAGTATAATATACCTTTATATATATATATATATTATATATATATATATATATGATATACCTTATATATATATATATATATACTATATATATGTATATATATATATTATATAATATTAATTATATATATATATATGCTATATATAACGATATAATTAGTATATATACTATATATATTTATTTTATATTACTATATTATATTAATATAATTACTTATACTTACGCAGACGACATCAAGTCTTATTTCCCAACACCAGAGTAACCATAGCCACAACTAAATTATCAAGAAAATATTACCATTTTAGAAAATTGGTTAAAACTCAACAGAATGGACGCATCCCCCTTTAATCCTCCATTACTCTTATTTAACTACTGACCTCACCAGTCCTCCCTCCCATCTATAATCATCCGCTGACAACCAACCTCCTATCCACTAAACAAAGCACCAAAAATATTACCTATGACACTTACATGACGTTCTCCCCCCCCCTCCATCGACCAAATCACCTCACCGACGTAAACTAAACCCTCGAACCCCTTCTCATCATAACTTCAGCGACAGAAAAAAACACACTTCATCAACTACTTATAAACAACTCTTTTAGAACAAATCTAAACTATGCCTCTCAGCATTATGCTCAGCATCTCAAAATTCCAAACACAAATAAATTACAAATCTTCCAAACCACAGCCCTCAGCATCTTAGAGCAACAATCCCCAATCATAAATTTCACGACGAACTTCCTTCCTCACCACATCTCACCACACCTGGAGATGGTGGGACTCAATTTTATCAAAAAACCGTTATCCATCCCACCCTTGTCACAAAATTCTCTCCAACCCCCGCCCCCCCGACAAAGGATTAAAATCCCCCCTTCTTCAACAGCTCAATTCTATTACAACATTACAACATTAATTTCCCCTCCCTTTCAAATAGGTCAGGATTACTGCTATCCATAAATCTTACCACCACAACCTTCATAACGCCTCAAATTAACAATTTATCTAAACACCCTCTCCCAAAACCTTTCACCTAGAGAAGAAACGCTGTCCAGAAGAGTCCAAATCGACCTTGCGGAGCAGATCAGGTCACCACCCTAAACTCATGCAATATAAATATAGATTCCACTAGATAATTCATCTCCCCTACTGCACATATGTTATAATTCCACGTACACAATAGGCACCTCCTTCTGGTGCTTGCTCTCGACGCCTCCCCCGCCGATTTTCTTATATTCCTCACTCTCACTGTGGAACGCCAGTTGCGGCAAGCCGGCTTGTGGGAGTCATTGTGGCCCTCCAATTAAGGTGGACGGGTGCGGCAAAGTAAGTAAGTATATATACTATATATATTATATATTATATATATATATATATATATATATATAATATATATATAATATAATATATATTTATATTATAATATTATTATATATATATGTAATATATTATTATATATATTATATATATTATATTATATAATATTATATTATAATAATATATATATTTTCTACTCATCCGATCCAATATCAAATTTTCAGGGCTTGTACAATCGGGCAAGATGCATATTTTTTACCTAGATAATTTTTTTGTATACTCAAAAGAAATTTTTTTTTGAAAATTTATTCCAAGAACAAATCCAAACCTATTGCATATACAAAGAAATTATCTAAGTAAAAAAGATGCATCTTGCCCGATTGTACAAGCCCTGAAAGGTAATCTTGATTATAGGATTATATTAATCTTTGACAATGAATATAGAGGTGAATTTGTACTTATTCCCCCCTATCCAACTCTTGTGTCATTGGCAAGTTGAAGGTTTGTATGTTTAATTCAGTACCGTAATTACAACTACATGGGGAAGCAAATTCGGTATTCTACCCCATAGTCGTAAGTTCCCGGACCAGGTCAGATGTAATATAAAAGATTGGTATTGTAAGTACAATCTTTCCCAACCTTCCTTTTATTCTGATAATTACTGAAGACTGAACGAACATCACTACCTGCATGTCGTCAATCCGTAGACAACGAAGAGTTGATTCTAAATATTGGACCCTGTATCCTCGTTGAATTTAGTATTTTATTTTGTCCTCATTTTTGGAAATTGTATATGACTGTAAATAAATGCACACATTGTGCGCCTCTATGTATAGGCATATTTGTGTGTGTTCTAGAGAATATGAAAGAACTCGATTTACTATCAGCTATATTCATACAACCAGAAATCGCGTTTAAAAAACTCAGCTAAGGTCAGTTTACAACATACTTACTCTATCAGAATACAGCAGAATAGGGACTAATCCTTGTGATTGCAGACTAAACTTCCACAAAGTAACCACTTCTTTTACTACTTACGCCACTGTGTTTTTCGATCTATTCCATGCAGTCTTCTACTTCCTATAACTGTAAAGAACTCCATACAGGGCGGGTTTGGGGTATCTATAGCCTGTGAAACATCTCTAGGCAAGGTAGACTCTCCGCCCACTTCGGGGAATCATTTTAACCCATCCCTTTTATGTGGAATGGCAGATGTTTGAATGAGATGTACATATTCGTACATTTTTAAATTTTTAAACCCCTTTTATGTGTATTGGCTATTTCCTCCTCTCCAATCTCTGATTAAGAACGGGATAGATATGGATTTGGGAATAAAATGTCAACGTGAGCTAATCGAAGGGAAAGATAAAGGCCATATTGCGAACATACATCTCCTAAAAAAATTTACAACCATAAGTTTTGGTTATCCTTTAACTATTTATACGAACCATCAACCTTTGATTCTGGCCGTCTTGAAAGGTGGAATCTGAAAATTCAAGATTTTAATCTTATTTTCGTAAGTAAAATAATTAAACATTACATAGTTCCCGATTTTATAGCAAGAAATCCTTCACCAGGTGAAATATATTTTTCAGTTAAAACTGTTTTCATTTCCACAGGCATTCTCTCTCGTACTATTAATATCATCTACAGAGAAAAACGAAACTTTGCAAGACTAGCTCCTCTGATTGTTATGGTTTGAAGACCAACCTCCTATTTTAAAAGTGCCATATACCATAAGCAAAGTGTTGTTATATTATGTATTAACTGATTCCAGGTATCTATTCCAAGAACCAGACTCACAGATTTATGCTGTTATAAGTTTAGGTCATGCATATTTAAGAGCTGGTGATCCTCGAATTGAGCATACAGAACGTCTTGTAAGAGAAAGATGCAACATTCCTAAAATGACACAGCTTGTCAAAGGTTTATGTCAATACTGTTCTTCCTGTTTAGAAGCTAAAGGTGCTAAACCTCTTCCAGTTGGTGTTCTATCTTATACTCTTCATTTCATTCCTTTTTATAGAATACGTTTAGATACCATTTACCCTCTTCCTAAATGCAAAGTAACTAATGCGAGCTACATCCTCGTTTTTAAAGATGGTTTAACTCGCTATTGCGAACTATGTCCCGTACCCTCCAGAGATGGGAAACATATACCAGAAGATCTTAACAAAATACTTGATAACCATCAGCGTTCTGAAATTTAAGTCTCAGAGAACGTTAATAAATTCAAATTCGCTTTCTTTAAAGAAATATGTCTTATATGGAACAAAAGAAACGTCACAATTGCCATGGTGCATATCTATCGCAAAAGTTTGGTTGAAAGAGAAAATCCATATATAGAAAACTGCTTACTGATATCACTCTATAAATTAAGATCATAACAATTAGAGAAATTACATTTCTTTTGCTCAAATTGCTTTAAATTCTACTTATAACTTTTGATAATACACCATATTTTCTTAATTTCCATGTAAAGCGTCTATCTTATGACCTTCCAGATGTTATTTCTTTACTTTCTCATAAGAAATTAGAAAATAAAGGGATTTTGCATGATTAAAATGCTGAAATGTTGGAACGTGCTGCAGAAATTAGAGATCTTGCAAGAGATAAATTGCAAGCTGAAACTATTAAAATAGTGGAAAGACAAAATGCCAAACCACCAAATTGTATTGTAAAAAGAGGTGACCATATCTATATACAACATGTGAAACTACTACACCAATGTTAATTTTATAATTGATTTAGTTAAATAATAAGGAAGTTAAATGCTTTGAGTTATTTATTTTACAATAAATTATTTAACACTGTAAATATTTTATGTGCATAAATTATTCTAAATTTCTATATATTTACACTATGTTTGTTTGTAATTTACATTTCTTAGTTACAAATCTCATAAATTTAAGATATTAAATTTAATCTAGATTATATTTTACTAATGATGGGAATTACAATGATTCTTTATGAAATATCAGCCTAATTTTATTGCATGACAATGTGTATCATATTTTAATGCTTTTGTAAATCCTTTAGAAAATCTCTTGAAATTACCCATGCTTTTCAATTTTTAGGGGGAGTCTATACTTGTTGAACCCTAACATTTTAGAGTAAAAAACAAAAAAAAATCACTTTTTTTTAACTATTCTAATTATTAGAAAAATCTCTCCTCTAAATCATGGTGTGATTTTTTTTTATGGAAATTCTGAAAGTTTTTTTAGATAGTTTTTTATATATATATATATATATATATATATATATTATATATATATATATATATTATATATATATATATATATTATATATATATATATTATTATATCATTTATATATATATATAATATATATATATATATATATAGAGAGAAGAAGAGATGAAGAGAGAGAGAGAGAGAGAGGAGAGATGAGAGAGAGAGGAGAGAGAGAGAGGTGTCAAACCTAAAAAAAATTATTTCTAGGTTTGAAGCCGAGGCACACTCTGCTCTTCTCAATCATATGAATGGAATCGGAGCCGGAGCCGGAGCCGGAGCCGGAGCCGGAGCCGGACCGGAGCCGGAGCCAGAGCCGGAGCCGGAGCTGAAGCATAAATTTGTATTTTCGTTAAGCTTTTTGTAAGTGACAATAATTTTGGCCGAAGTCGGAGTATAAAAATTTTGACATGAAACCGGGTTTGGTGCCCACAGACGGAGCGGCCGGACGGAGCCAGAGCCGGAGCCAGAGCCGGAGCCGGAGCCAAAGTACACTTTTTTCAACAAATTTCTCTTTGCAATTGAAGTGTTCAGCTCGAAGCCGAAGCTGAACAATTTTGAAATGGAACCGTAATTTGCCGGAGTCGGAGCAGGATCTTGACCCGAAGTCGAAGCCGGAACAAAAGCTGAATTTTTTTAAAGAAAATTTTTTTTCCAATGAAAATAATTTTTTCTGAAGTCGGAACTAAGTAATTTTGAAATTTAGTCGGAGCCGGACCCGGAGCAGGAGCCGGAGTCAAAGTATAATTTTTTTTAAATAAATCTTTTTGCAAGTGAAAATAATTCTGCTGAAATAAGAACAGAGCAATTTTGAAATTTAGCCAGAGCTAGAACCGGAGCCAGAGCCGGAGCCGGAGCCGGAGCCGGAGCCGGAGCCGGAGCCGGAGCCGGAGCCAAAGTACACATTTTATCTATATTTTATATTGCAAGTGAAAAGTGTTCTGGTCGAAGTCTCAGCTGAAATTTTGAAATGGAACCGCAACATCCCGAAGTCGGAGTCGGAGTCAGAGTCGGTCGGAGTCGGAGTCGGAAGGTCGGAAGTCGGAGGGAGTGCGGAGTCGGCAGTCGGAAGTCGAAAGTCGGCAGTCGGAGTGGAGTCGGATCGGAGTGGAGTCGGAGTCGGAGTCGGAGTCGGAACAGGATTCGGACCAGGAGTCGGAATAGGATTCGGACCAGGAGTCGAAGCCGGAGCCAAAGTTTTATTTTTTTCAATGTTTTTTTTTTTTTTGTAAGTGAATTTTTTTTTTTTTTTTGCCTGAAGTCGAGCCTAAACAATTTTGAAATTTAGCCGGAACAGGAGCTGGACCCGGAACTGAACTGGAGACAAAGTGTAATTTTTTTTAAAGAAATTTTTGTATAGGTGAAAATAGTTCGGCCAAAATCGTAACAGAACAATTTTGAATTTTACTTGGAACCGGATCCGGAGCCAGGGCTGGATCCGGAGCTGAGGTATAATTTTTTTAAGGAAAATATTTTTGCATGTGAAAATAATTCTGCCGTAAGTAGGAGCTGAACAATTTTGAATTTAGAAAGAACCAAAGTCTGACCTGGAGCCGGAGCTGGTGCCGAAGCAGGAGCCGGAGCGGAGGTATCAATTGTAA
Organism: Trachelipus rathkii; assembly: GCA_015478945.1. Lineage (NCBI taxonomy): Eukaryota > Metazoa > Arthropoda > Malacostraca > Isopoda > Trachelipodidae > Trachelipus > Trachelipus rathkii. Next base: position 9,998 of record JABUQX010068558.1, on the reverse strand, counting down.
AATATATAATATTTCATTTATGTATATATATATATTATATATATATAATATATATATATTTATATATATTTAATTATTATAATATATCATATTTACTATATTATTATATATATATATATTATATATATATATTTATATAATATATATATATTATTATTATATATATATATAATATTTAATATTATTTATATATATATATATATATATATATATATTATAATATATATATTATATATATAATATATATATATATATATTATATATTATATATTATATTATATATATTATTCTATATATATATATATAATATAATATAATATTATATATATTATTATATATTTTCATATATATATATTCATAATATATATATATATAAATATATATATTATATATATTATATATATATTATTAAATATATTATATATTATATATTATATAGATATATAAATAATATTATTTATATAATATATTATTATTTATATATATTATACTATACTATACTTTTAGATATATATATAAATTATATAATTATTATATTATATATATTATTATTATATATAATATATATATACTATATATATAATTTCATATATATATATATATATATATATATATATAATATATATATATAGTAATTATTATATATATATATTATATTTATATATATATAGTATTATATTATATATATTATATACATATAATATATAATAATATAATATATATATAATATATAATATAGATAATACTATCTAACGTGCGGTATAATATTGTGAACCTTATAAGATATTTTTTTACTCTACCACTTACCGGTAATGTTCTCGATAAGGGCACAATCACTGATACGTGATATAGTAATATAATAATATATTACCGTGTCATATATATTGCAGTTATTATAAAAAAGGAGGTTGTGTCGACTTTAATTGTATGTTAATATGTGGCGATACGATATTTGACTCGGATAAAGTTTTATAATCTTAGCGAAATGTGACATGATATAATGGTTTTGTAATGAGACATTTTGCTCATCAATATAACCAAAATAATACTCGATAGATATTATTAATATATATATATATCGTAGTGACATTTTTTGCTGCCTTTAATACCTTCATTTACTGTAGGAAATAAATATTGGAGGGAATAAATAAAAATGCTAATATTATACTAGATATATAAAACTTTTATAAGAATCGTATTCAATTAAACGTCCAATGCTTACTTATTACTCGATTATTTTTTTTCTATATATTACTTTATTACCCTTAACAACGATATAACAGTATATATATTATATATAATATATATATATATATATATATGATACTATACTATATAATGAGTACTTGCGGCCTGAAACTCTAAAAAATCTATTACGTTTCGCATCCGCGTAATTGTGAGTTTTCAGATATATTATAGTTGCTACGGATATATGTACTTAATCGCTCGATGAATAATGATTAGTATACGCCCATTTTTATTTAGAATATTTGCTCAATATATTTAATTTATTTAGTTATTTTTATTCTATTATTATTTTTTATAATTTTACATATATTATAGTTCGTGTTCGATATATATTAGCTATATCGATAACTACTAGAGATGTGATGATAAATTATTATAGTAACATGATTTCTATTTGGCTTAGTCAAACACCGAATTTATCATGAAATAAGTGAATTCTAACGACTTTATATAGTGAGATTAAGAAGGTAGTTCGAGATTATAGTCATAAATGTAATGGTCAAACGCTAGATTCTAGTATCTCAGACAGTCCTTCATTCCTGATGATTAATCGTACTATCTAAGTTCGTATGAGACAGGTTTTCTTATTTGTACGGAGATATGGCTACGTTCGCATAGAGTCTTTAGAGAATTAAGTGTTACCGGTGTCGTGCGGTGTGATTCTTAAGCACGCAGTACCGTCTAATGTGAATATTCATTAGATGGAATCTTGTAATTTTGTGGTTTGTTTTACTCTCTCTTTAGATATTTTTCTATTTTATCTGTTTTTCGCTATCTGACCGGTTCACTCACTATTGCTAATTTACCTCGGCCTGCCCTGATAGTATTCTCTACGCCATACTAATGCTCTATAACGTCATTCGCAGTTCATATCTACCTTTCTCACGACTCTCTTTGTCTAATTTATCGCAAATAGCGGCATGACCGGTTCGAAATTCCGCGAATAGCCGTAAGTTTCCGGGTAATCGATTTTTTAATCTTTTCTCCTGAGCTACTTATCGCGATTTCTAATATTGCATCAATAGCAGTGGCTGTTCTGTTCGATTCACCATCTCCTGGCTTCTACTGTATGTCATCCACTTATTACTAGTGTCTACCTTCCCGTACCATATTTTCGTCGTCGTGATTCGCACCTGTGTAGGAAGAGTATTCTACGGTAACTTTTCCGATTTCATTCTTAGTTACTAGTTATCTCTTCTTCTGTAGATGTGTTATTCTTCTTCCAACATAATCAACTGTATATTTTTCTGTCGTCGCACAGCGATGGTTAGAACTCCTCGCCGAGTCTCCTATTCTTGCAGTGTGTCTCCTTCTCAATCGCAACAGCGATATCCCGCGAGCTCATCTCGGTTAATGAATATATTTGTGGTACAGTCTTCATTAGCGTCTCGCAGAATAAGTTAATCTTCCGAACATCCATACGCAGAATTGTGAGTTTGTATTGCTTGCGCTATTATACAATCTACAGCGTTCGATTTTTTACTGCGAGGTTTTAAATCTTCAAGTGCGTTGCGTCGACCATCCCTTTCGAAATAACAACGATTTCGTGAAACTCATAATTATAATTATGAGTTTACTTATCTCAGCACATTGATGGAATGTGAGGACAGTTGTGAAATTCGTTTTATCATATCGCTCTTCATGTAGCGTTATCGATTTAAAATTATTTTTAGGCATTGTGAACCGAATTACCGAAAGCATGGCTACTAGTTCAATGACAGATTCTCTCTCTAAAATAAACTGTGTGATACTTTTGGGTGTGGTTTAAAAATTTGGTTTTGCCTGTGTAAAACATACTATAGATTTTCATTTGCTATCAAATTAAATGTACAATAATATGGTTCTTACACTATTCATAGATATAATGTTTTATTAATTCATGTAATTTTGTCAAAAAGTCCTGAAAATAATAGTAAACCTACAAGCTAAATCTTGAATGAAAATCGCAGATAGCAAAAACTTTCTTGATGGTTCAAGGTTTTCTTCTTAAAATTTGGAGATGGGCTCTTTAGATAAACTTAAAAAAAAATTTATCTATAAAATGCTCAAATAAAATTGGAATAGAAACTATTTCGATTATTGAAACTACATATTCAGCTAATTCATGGATAATATTTCGACACACTTCTTTAAAAGTGTGACGAAAAATGATTGAATTAGCTGTTTTGCAGTTTCGATTACTAAAATCTTCTTTACCAATTTTATTTCAATCTTTTTTTATTAGATTTTGAAGAAATACAATACATCTCATTTACTATTACAGAGTTACTGTATTGATTTACTCATGAAAAGTTCGCAGTATTAGAAATATCTACGCTATTAATTATTGATCTACACTTCGCTCGGTTCCAAATATCTAAATTTTTACCCTTATATATTATACTAATATCTACCTCACCCCTACTCCCTTCCACTCTTACCCCCTATCCATATCTATATAATAATATAAAAGTAACTTAATTAGCAGACAAATCCATAAAATTACCTGAAAAAGTATACTATATTATAATAGGTATCGATATCTCATTATTCTAAGTACCTGCAGAATAGTTAACTCTGCCAACCCTTCCTAACCTTTTTTAAACTAAATTTCTAACGGATATAAATGTGTAAGTAATTTCTTTACACTGTTATTTAAACAAATAATAAACATCTATCCCATAGAATAATGATATACGTCTATTTACTCAGTTCTCTCTTCCAGCTCATGTGCCTAGGAAGACTGATCATCTTTTTTAAGGAACATAATAAGGCGTTCGTGTCTACTCGTAGTTTCTCTGGCCTCTGCTACACTCGGCCTGCTTTCGGCAATTAGCACATCGCTCGTGACCCATTCCTAGCTACTACTCACGCCACCACCCTAATCTCCCGTAAGTTCTACCTTACGCTCAGTGAATGGTGTATATAAAAAATCTTTTTTTTTATCCCGAATGTCTGGATAAAACTTTTACGTATCCAACGTAATGTATTATTATTGGTACTAGAAGTATATAATCGGCTCATTCATAGCAACGATAAATGCTATCATCGAAAGGCGTTTAACATGCAAATTTATACTTTTCTTTGTTTATAATAATGACGCAGTTCTGCTCAATACACACTATCTACGAAGTGATCTGAGAAGTCCCTTATAATCTTATATATGTAACGATTTTAAATCTTGTCGGATAAATAACATTTTCCTGACGTTCTTATATACCGTCTTATGATTTTATGGAATTTTAAATAACTGTGGATAAATAAATTTTCGTACGTACCTCTGATATTTTACTCGGAACAGTACTTGCACCAGATTTTCGTTACGAAAGGAAACGTTGTATGATATTTGAATTTCGCAGCTGTACTCACGGAGAGTATTATGTCGTAAATTCTCATATTCTAATTAGTTGCAACAACAGTCCTGGCTACCCCGTTCGTCTCCATTCTAGAAAATATTTACTTACTAGATTTCATAATATTTTTAAATTTTTATTTCTCTCGTTTATAATTATTCTTTTTTGTATATTCTAGTAATATAATCGTTACTCAATAGCCGCGCTGACGATCGCTATATAAATATATATATACTAGTTTATTTTGAGTTCGTTCTATCTCACGTCTATAGTCTATCGTTCAGTTATACTGATTTACGCTCATTATAGGTGGCCAACTCTATCACACATCGGAAGGCTCACTTAGTAAAATTCTCCGTTTCTTTATATTTAAGGCTAGGCTGATATATACGTACACTCCAATTACTCATGATAGTGTGAGTGCGGACGTACTGAGAATCGTCCCTACATTTATTTCCATTTATTACTAATATATTCTTATTCCATCTATTATATATTCAACAGCTTCAAAAATTTGCGCAATGAAATCATGATTATCAATAGAGGGATGAATCAAATGAAATGTTCTGGGTTCTGGATCTCGAAATTTTTCTCACAGACACCTAGGTACGCAATATGCCAAATTTTCTCTCCGTAATGAGAGTAACTGGTATGCCCGTATTCGTCTTATAGTTCCATCGGCGTTTAAAAATGTTACAAGCTACGCGAGTTAAAATTGGTAGGTAGTTTCCGATATACTCTCTCTGACACTACATTTATCCATTATCCTTTGGTAGGACAGATGTAGAAAGAGCCGCGTATAGATAACGGTTCTTCCTGCACTTATATGTTGTTTATAAAGGGTGCATTTGCGTGTGTTCTAACCTAGTCTCTGTTTGGATTGCAACTACAGTCTTGCAGTTCTCCAGTGATCTCCTCTCCAGTCTCCTTGTTTTTGCTCTCTCGCTCCTGAGAAAAGCTACACGTATGCACGAGCGTGTGTTAACGTCCGTTGAACGTCCCGAGGTTCGGTGTACTTCTTTCTAAAATTCTACAAAGATAATTACAGTAACAACTAGTATTTCTCTCAGAAGAATATATAATGATTTCAATGGTTATTACGCGAGTTACGTGTGTTGGTTTACTGGGGATGCTCAGACCTCAAGTGCTTCAAAAATATAGGTCTAATTAAGTATCAAATGTATTCAAAGGGCCCAGAAAAAATGTTGGAATTACTTCCTCCGTTTTCGCGAAGACCAATCTCTTCATTTTATCGCGGATGAGAAAATGTGCTTTAACGTTAGATTTCTCTTGGTCAAAGACGCCATGGAGCATAATTTAGTGCTCACGAGTTTTGGAAAAGTGTTCAGTTGGTACGTCCGACTTCGGCAGAGAAAAAGATAGAGTAAGTTCGAGTGAGAATTGCTAGCTCCAGGTAAGAGGAATCGTTTTCCGACCACCTTTGCAATGTTGGGGCTAAATAATTTTGTCCTCTCGAATACGTCATCAGTCTGCACTTGATAGAATCTTGTGCAGTGTAACCTTGTAGCGCAGTAGAGAGACTGTTCAGAGAGCCACTTGAATCACTGTATATAACTTTAATACTTGAGACCGAAGCATGAATATAGTATAGACAATATATATATATAGATTAATAGTTATAGTCCGCGAGCTGCGATTCTGTCTGAAGATAGAAATATATTTTCTGGAATCTCCAAAGACTCGAACTCGCATTCCGAACGTCTTTAATATACAGATGAACTATATGACGTCAAGAATCGGCACTCTGACTCAGCGATCGCATTCTTAAAAACGAAATTTAATTTTTCTGACACTCCCTTGTCTCCGACTCATTGGATCTTGCCGACTCAGACATGCCGGAGGCTCGTCAAACTATAATTTTCGACTCTAACTCAGCTTAGTGCTTACAAATATTTAACATATTTAAAACATGTTTTTTTGTTTCAACTATTTTTTTTCGTGCTTTTTAGAATAAAAAAAACTTTATACAAATTCTTCCAATGAATCTGTTCTTTAATTTTATACCTTAAAATTAAGTACAAAGACTAGAGGTGTAGCAGATTTCCGCATCCGCATAATTTTTCTCTACCCACATCCGCATTTGCATTCACATCCGCATGAATATTTTTGCGGATAGCAGATAGTATTCATTTATTAATTATGAGACTAAATGTTCCTCAACTTCTGTAAGCAAGATGTTCAGACTCGTTTGGGAATAGTAGTTGGTACATTGCTGAGAGGAGTGGGAGAAGTAACATTGAAAGCTGTCTCCCTTATGTTCGAACACAACACCAAGGCATGAAACGGATTGAACAGTGGGATGATGATATACGATTTTTAAGTAACTTGTATTACTCTTGCTTAAACCTTTTGAAGAGGTAACTAAGACTATTAGTCTAAAGAAAAATTCTTGTTTTTGCCAGACGAGATTCATCCTAGTGCAACGATGAAAGCTGTGCTAAATGCTGCTATTAAAAGTAATGGACTTTTAAATGTGGAAGAAACACTAATGCTGGAGATAGATAATAGATTTCAAAATCTGCAAACGATTACGCATCTGCAATAGTACTTTTCTAAATCCTAGATACAAACAAAATTTTCTTGAACCACGTGTTCCACAAAGGAGTTTAAAAATTTCCTTTCAGTATGCCTATGTGCATGAAATGTCTAAAGCCAGAAATTTCACCGGCCAATAAAAAGGAAAAGATTGCAGAAACAGGACACACCAATTTACTATCTGTTTGCGAAACCATTGCAGAATCCACGAACGTTCTTTTGGTTCTAGCAACGATGAAGAGTACTTGTTCAGATGTATCACAAGGGACCTCTGCCATTGATCGAAGTAATCAAACAAAAACTCATTGGTAATCGGTAAAGATCCATTGGTCTTGATGGCGTTGGATCAATTGTAAAAAGTTTTTCACATTCTTCGCAGAACCGGCAGGATGCTTAGCGATGCCCTTCAATAAGTGCTGCTGGCCGAGCATTCTTCTTCAGCGATGAGATCTCATTACGAAGAAAGAGAAAGCAAACTATCCCTTTTAAAGGGCTCAGAAACCTTTTAGTTTTTAAATAATTTTGAGATTACTTAATTCAAGTATTATTCTACATATAACCTTTTTTTTCAAATGGATTGAGGCTGGGGAAAGAGATTGGTGGGGTGCAAGAGTTGGGTCCATATCTCGCAATCTGGTAAACACACGTATATATCTCATATAAATATATCTATATATATAATATATATTATATATACTTATATATATATCATATATATATAATATATATATATAATATATTATATTATCATATATATATATAATAATATTATTATATATCACATAAAAACAACTCCCGGGAAGGGCTTTCACCTTTCAAGTGGTCCACATCTTCTTTCTGTCCCGGAATCAACCCAAGCAGGCATTTAGAAAACCATTTTCTTTTCGCAATTGTTTCCGATGCCAGTCGTCTGGTTAATACTCTCAGGTAGTGTTTTCCTCAGGCTCCTTCTTCATCTTTTTCCCATCTTCTTTTCTTATGCTTTTCATATGTCGTTTTACCCGAGAGGTCTCCAGAGGATCTTGTTCTATAGGCGCATAGATTTTAAAATGGTCCAAGCGTAAATACAAGCAAAGAGTAAGGAACCAGGTTAGCTGCTCCTCGCCCTATTAACCATGCGAAGACAAATCTTCACTTGTCCCGCAGCTACGAAACTTCCAACGCTTCTTTTAATATATATATATAGTAATATATTATATATATATACTATATATATATATATATATTATAATATAATGTATATATATAACTATTATATATATAATATATATAATATATATATATATATATATATATATATATAATAACATAATATAATATACTATATATATATATATATATTTAACTATATAATTATATTTATTTCAATGTAATTAATATATTAATATGTATATATATATATAGTATATATATATAATATTAATATATTATATATAATAAGTCATTGGCTAGCAAATCATTGAACCTTTTAATCAAAGTAATATATCACACTCCATTTTAAAAAAACTCTGAAGATATTCATATCACGCACCAAATTATTTAAATCCGCTTCCATAAGTTGTTTAAGCTTTGATGCGTTTCTGTTTTACTCAGTACTATCCCTCTCACCTTAGACTTTTGGAAGATTACATTACTGAAAACAATTACAATTTGTCTTCCTTTCACAACGTATTAAAACTTATTCCATCTCTACCATTTTGCTATACTATTATCTCTTGTACGTCTCTTTGAATGTCGTTTGTTTCAGCGATTCTCTGTTAGTGTGGCTATTTGTGGTTTTCACCTCGTCTATTTTAAGCAATCTCGTCTATTCTATGATGTCTATGAGGTTAAAGCTCTATTGTAACGGAAGACGATCTTCGTTTACGTCTCTGTCTCAGCGTCTTTATTATACATGTTTGTGCGGCTCCGTGCGCCTCATGACGATAGACCTTTTGTCCGCACTGTCAGTGTATACCAAATGCTCATAATGACGAGATTTCGGATACGTTAAAACAAGGTTAAAGAGCGAAAGCAAAAAAAAAAGTTATTTAAATCCATCTCCTCTCTCGATCTTGCAATTTTTGCGGCTGTAATACGATAAGCGAAGATCGTCGATAAGATATTTTTTAGCCGAAAAGTTCGCGTTTATTCGTTTCATCGAGTCGAATTTTAGCCTAATTCTCCCATCGTGAAAAATGAAACCTCCCACCCCTCCTCCACCTCCGCCAACAGCCGAGTCCGACGAAGACGGGAAATAATAATTTAATTCGGCGTCGGATGAAAAGCCGTATATCGGTATAATCGTTTGCTTAACCGATGGAGAAAAGCTTAGTATGTTGCATTTTTGGCAACCGTAAAGGATAGGGATTTTCTTAGGTTTATTCTCCTCCAACCTAAATACGTTGGCGAAAGACCAGAACAGTAAACGGGTGTTTAAATTTACTGCGGGAATTAAGGTCGACAATCGCGTATAGATTCCCTTATTCGCTCGTAACTCGATGCGTTCGCTATGACAAGCGTAGTTTCCGTAATAGACGGGGCTCGTTAATTCCAAACCCATCTTTTCGAGTATATACAATTTTTTCCTTTTCTTTTTCAGAATACCGATTTTATCGTTTTTCACGAAAAAAATTAAAGTTACAAATTCCACGGAAAGCGGAACACCGAATAAAATTTCTTCGTATTTATTATCGTCGATATACGGAGCGGGCGTTAAGTCAGGGGTCACTCTTTCCTCATCGTCGTTTTCACCTCCAAAATTAATTTTTATCGAACGGTTCATTTCATCGAATTCCCATTGGTCGGCGCTCAAAATTTTGGTCTCCCAGAGGCAAGACTCGCATCCACTATTTGAGCAGTGAATAATGAACGGGTAAACAT
>JABUQX010068557.1:5000-18295 GCA_015478945.1 Trachelipus rathkii | reverse complement strand
GGGCTAAGCCCATAAAGGGTGGCCAAAATTAGGGTGGGCCAAATTGACCATGGTATCTGGCACTTGGAGAAAAGGTCAAGGACAAAAAACAAGGTAAAGACATCAAAAAAGGGCTAAGCCACTAAAGGGTGGCCAAAAATTAGGGTGGGCCAAAATTGACCCATGGAAGACCAAAGGGTTGGTCGAAAAAATTAGGGTGGGATACGTACAACGGTTGCTGCGCAACCGTTTGGCGCAACCCTTCTTCGAAGGGTTGCAAAAATTAGGGTTGCCAAAAAATTAGGGTTGCCAAAAAATTACAAGGCCAAAAAAGGTCAAGGCCCAAAAAAAGTTAAGGTAAAAAATTCAGGTTGCCCAAAAAGGTCAAGGTCAAAAAGGTCGCGGTCAAAAAAAGGTCAAAAAGGTCGCGGTCAAGGACACTACCAATATCCACTCCGTACTACTATATGGCTCTACTAAAAGTTCGACGAACTCAAACTAAATCTATGATTTTGAAAAACTCAAGGAAATTCACACCTAGGAATGTGTTCATAAGTGAATATCTTATACCTGCAAGAGAGAAACTTCTTCGTAAACTTCGTCAATTGAAACGTGAAAATAAAATTTCCTCTGCGTTTACAGTAAATGGTAATGTATTTGTAAGATATACTGAGTAGGGAGCTAAGATACCGATTACGCGCTTTGGAGATGTTAATTTAGAATAGGGTCGAGTGCTTTTTTTAGTTATATTTATAAATCTATTATAAATTTTTGTTGCTACTATAAATATTTTATTTCTTATTTTGGTGCTATTTATTGTGATTTGATGGATGTGCAAACTGAAACTAATTGTAATTATTATATTTCTATTGAAGGATTTAATGATCAAATAACATATAGAGATTTCAAGCATAAGTTTTCTGTTATGACTATTAACGTCCGTAGTTTGAGTAAGAATTTTGCGCTAGTTTCGTCTTTTTTACTGTCTTTGCATGTTAGGGTTAGTATTGTTGTCCTTACTGAAACTTGGCTCAATAACAACAATTGTAGTACCTTTTCCATTCCCGGATATAAATCTCACTTTATTAATAGAGATAGTCGAGGAGGTAGAGTATCTTGTTATTATTTGAGCAATTTGGATGTTACGATTATAGAGAAATTTACGGATATATTTCCATCGTGTGAAAGTTTGGCATTGAAACTTAGTATTGGGGGGATGGGAGTGATTAGTGTATTGTGCCTTTATCGTCCTCCAGCACTGAATGTGCAATTATTTTTAGATTATCTTTCTAATTTTTTATCAGAATTTGACAAATGTATTATCGTTGGGGATTTAAATTTGAATGTTTTGAATGCTAATGAAAGGGATGTCAACGAATTTTGCCTTCTGCTTGGTTCGTTTGGTTATGTAAATGCGGTTTCATTGCCTACTTATTTTGATCCACGTCGTAAGGAGTTAACGACAGCGCTTGATCATTTATGGTACAATTTTCGAGATGAGTCGGACATTTTTGTTTGAGCTTCCTGTCGCTGATCATCTGCCGGTATTATCTATGTTTGGTTTGAATGTGGATTGTAAGATTGATCTTTTTAGGTTAAGAGATTTTTCAATTAACAATAAAGTGCGTTTTCTTGCTAACATGGATGAAGGGGCGAGTGGGTTTGTTTTGTCTTGTTACCCTAATCAAGCAACGTCAGAATTATTGGAGTGGTTTTGGTATTTATTAAATAAGTATTTTCCTATTCGTACGAAGACTTTAACTAATAAGAGGCTAAAATTGCCTTGGTTGAATGCTAATTTGGTTAAATGTATTAATAAAAAACATGTTATTTATTTATTAAAACGCGGTCAAATAACTTACATGTATTTTAAAGCTTACTCCAGGTTACTTAAATGTTTGTTAAATTGGGAGGAGAGTAAATATTACAAAGGTGAGTTTTCTCGGTCTCTCTCTTCTAGAAAAACTTGGTCCTTATATAGGGAGATATCGGGCCGAAAAAAGTGTGATAATAAATATGTCCTAAAGCAGAATGGTAATGTTATTGACGATGAAAAAACTATTAGTCATTTGTTTAATCAGTATTTTCACTCTCTCCCAAGGGATACTGCTGCAATCTTGGGGCCTTCTATGCGTTCTTATATAGATCATATTCCGGTGCACTGTGACTCTTTGTTTTTGGCTCCAACGAATCGACAGGAGGTGGCAGATGTTATTGGGTGCCTGAAGGATTCGAATAATCTTAATGACATCCCTGTTAAATTTTTGAAGATGGCTAAGTGGTGGTTTTCTGGCCTTCTGAGCGATCTGTTCAACTGCTGTCTCATACATGGAGTCTTTCCTGACTCTCTGAAGCGTGCAAGAGTTGTTCCGGTATTTAAATCTGGAAGTAGGTTTTGTCTGAGTAACTTTAGACCCATATCAATTCTCTCTGCTATTTCTAAAGTGTTTGAAAGGCTTTTGTTTGTTAGACTGAGTAACTAATTTTCTGGTAACAATTTGATATCTAATAATCAATTTGGTTTTTCTAAGGGCGGTGATACTGTACAGGCCATTATTAAGGTAAGCATGAAGGCACTTGAGGCTTTCTCTGGAAAGTGCTATGTTGCTGGTGTTTTCTGTGACTTGAGTAAGGCCTTTGACACAGTTAATCATGATATATTGCTTCATAAACTTCATAGATATGGTGTTAGGGGTCTTGCTCATGACTTTTTAAGATCCTACCTGACCAACAGGACCCAATTTGTTCAGATTAATGGTGAGAGTTCCCCTGATGTTCTGGTTGATGTTGGTGTGCCTCAGGGAAGCTGTCTGGAGCCTCTTCTCTTTAATATTTATATTAATGATCTGAATCTGCTTCTTAGTGACATTTGTCTTGTGATGTACGCAGATGATATTGTACTTCTTAAGAGACTTGATAATAAGCAACTTTTGGCTCTCTTCATGGAACGGAAATTGGAACTGTCTATCTAGTTGGTCGAACTTTAAGTTAACACGAAGAGCAGTCTCTCTCTCAATGCATGCCAAATAAACACAAAGAACATCTACTGCCCTTCTTACACCATTTTGCCCAGATAAAAGACCCACACCTTAAGATCTTGAAGCGTGCAATGGACGCAAAACGCCGTCCGATCTACGCACGAGCACAAGTTACCGCTATTTCTTAAATTCCTTAAAGTCATTGATGAGAGTCTGAATTTCATGGGACCATGTCAATTATGTAATGTCAAATTCCCCACGACTTCCTTTAAAGTCATTTTTTCGCATAGGTAAGTTTTTGTCACTGAAAACTGCTAAAAATGTGTATTATATTATTTTTTTATGCTTATTCTATGCTGTTGCGTCTTGGGGGGGGGATACTTGGTTTCTCATTTGCGGAAAGAGACCGATTAAAAGGTTATTCAGAATAAGATTAAGTAGAGGTCTTTCATTGCTCAGTAGTTAATGTTGCTCACAACAAAATTACTGATATTTATAAGAATGCTCGGTATAAATTAAAGTAAGTGAACGATAATAAGCATAAGACTCGTTGAATCTGATATATAAAATAATAAATTGGCGCGTTATTTTTCTGAAATACTCCACGTTGCTCCGGGATGCATATACCAGCTATGGATTGCGCTCTACCACTGATTTGTACTGGCCGCGACTGTTGCCTAGAGTTGTGACAATGTAAACTGGAATTTTGTATTCCTGTATGTGTGTTTGGAATTCTCTAACCTGATGAAATAAAGTTCCTCCTTCTCTATTCACTGTTAATAAGAAATTTATATAGCTACTTGCACAGAGGATTAATTTAAGGCTGCTGAGTGTGATTTTTTTGCCCGAAGGGTCTATCTGATCTTCAATGGGCTTTCAAATTTTCTGAAATTATTTTTATTTTTTATTTTTCGACTATTGTCTACAAGGTATTAATTTTGTGTATGTTCATACTTTTGGGTATTTTGTAATCTTTGAGAAATATCTATCGTATCATTATCTATTCTATTCGTTATCATCTATGCTATCTATCTGATCATCTATCTATCTATCTATCTGATCTATCTATCATATCTATCTATCTATCTATCTATCTATCTATCTATCTATCTATCATATCTATCATCTAATCTATCTATCTTATCATGCAATATCATATCGTACTATCTACTTATCATCTATCTTCTATCTATCTATCTATCTATCTATCTATCTATCTATTCTATCTATCTTCATATATATATAATATATATATATATATATTATAATATATATAGAATAATAAATATATAAATATATATATATATATATATATATATATATATATTATATATATTAGTATTTAGTAAATTCTTAGCAAATGGACGCTAGTTTCTGTAGATAAATGACAAGAGGCCTAGAGAATTAAAATCCATATATTTTTAAATATAAATAAATAACATACAAGAGTCTTCTAAAAGTTAAAAAAAAACGTAAGCTTTCGATCCATGCTGGATCCTCTGTCAGACGTGCTGGAATGAAGACCTGAAAAAAATTTTCTCAAAATAAAAGTAAAGAAAGATGCATGAGATTTTGAAAATATAAAAAATTAAGTATGTTGTGTAAGATTTTGTTGAAAAATGGAGTGGAGATCAATAATTTGTGAAGCGTGTGAGTCTAAGGGGTATTCACCTGTGTAGTTTGTTAAAGCTAGGAGATCTTTATGGCATTAATGATGACAGCATAATTTACGTGAAGGGGGTTTGATCTGGCCTGTGTGATGGGTTCATGGCATCAATCGTTATATTCTGTGCCCTTTGAGTGGGATCTATTGTAATTTAAGTGCTGATACTGACACACAAGGAATAGTTGTTTATGTTGGTATATCCATTCTTGTGAAAGCTGCGTTACAGTTTCACCTTAATATAATGAGAGCTATCAATTAAAGCAAGGGATTTTTTATACATACACATTGGGAAATGTTATTAGAAGTATGGGTGGGAGGTTTAAAAAATACGTTTCAAGCAAGGACAGTGTTCTGAGTGAAAGTGTGCAGTTTAGGGCATTCAGGTAAGGACTTTGATTAATCGTCAGTGTTAGGGAATAGGAGGTGATGAGAGCAATAGGTGTTAGGGTTGTTAGGAGTGGATTGTTAAAATTTCTTTTTAGACTTTTTAGAGTAGGATGAGACCGATCGGCGTTTTGTAGGGAACGGATAAGATATTGGGTAGGATAATTTACCAAAGGTGGAGAAGAGGGTAATTTAGTTCAGATACCCTCTCTTGGGATAATAGCCCAATTTTTTAATAAACGTCTATCGTAAACCCACGTCAAACCCCTCATACAACCCCGTCTGAACCTGTGTACCAACTTATAATTCCTACAGCCCGAATCAACCGCCAGCACTGGTTTTCTTCACATTCCATTTAAACTTAAAAATTGGTATACTCTCTCCTTTTTCTTTTTGAGCCTTTGCGTATTTGTCCCCTCCTTTTTCTACAAAACTGAACAAATAACCTCTTCTTCCAAGACTTCTCAAGACTTAGTCCCTTTACATCCACTAACGATTTAATTGCACCAAGCCACCTTTCTGCCATTCCACAACTTTCCCCTACTACACTCTTGCATTATCCGTTCCCCTTTTTCATCCAACATATATACCTAAAAGTATTTAAACTTTCTCACCATCTTGGTGTCCAGTCTGGCTCACCATATAGGACAAACTTCACACGTAGAGGACTGTCTTCACTTTACAACCGACTAACCTTACTCTTATCTACGTCTACTTTCCAAACCCCTCTCTTTTACCCACACCCTGCCAAATTCTTCTACCAATCCTTTCAAATCTCTTCAGAGGTCACGCACACAAAACCAAATCTATTCCCGCATTTTAATAGGTAGGGCACACCCCTGCTCAAACTCACCTCGCCACTTCTCCATCATTCTCACCACAATTCTCCTTGCCACCCCATACTCCTAATTGCTTTCATAAACTTCCTATCCACCTAGTTACTAAGATTGAATAACTCAAGGGGACATAACACATCTCTTCTCTCACTCGCTATTAATATTAAACCAATCACTTTGACACCCATTTATTCTTACCACACGCTTCACTATCGTACATAATACTTTTGATTCCATTAAAAAACATCATCACCATTAACACCATACATTACTAACACCTGACATAGGGCTACCTTATTAATTCTATCATACCCCTGGTTGCAAATCCATAAAAACCTAAACAAATTTATTCTTCTTCCCTCATTTTTCTCAGGCATTTGTTTCAATGTAAAGATTGATCATACACCCTCCACCAATCCTAAACCAATCAGTCCTAAACCAATCAGTCCTTCAGTTCACTCTAGACGCACTCTTTCGACTAAAATACCAGCATATATCTCCCATACAACACTCAATAAACTAATCCCTATATTCCCCAGTTCACTTATCTCCCTACCCTTATATAAGGGTACTATTACTTGTCTCTCTCCTCCAATCCCTCGAACTATACCTCCATAAACGCTTTATTACACAAACTTCCAAATCCAATCAATCACCATCTCGCCTCCGTTCTTGATCATTTCAACCAGTTAATTTCATCTATACCTGCAGATTTACATTCTTCAACTTTTTCACTCTACCATTACCTCCTCCTCCTTACTAATGACCCTCATCCAAAGAATACCTATTCCTTCTTGCACCATCAAACCACAAACATTCACTATCACCTCTTCATTGCTGTTAATATTATACAGATTATGTATATATTATAATATTATTAGACTATATACTATATATATATAATAATATATATATTAATATATATATATTATATATATATATATAATATATATATATATAATATATATATTAAAATAATACTATAATATAATATATATATATATTATATATATATAATATAGAATATATTATATACTCTCATTATATATATATATATATAATATATAATATATATATATATATAATATAATATATATATAAAATATATATATATATATATATATATATATATATATATATATATATATATCTATATAATATATATTATATTATAATATATATAATATATATTATATATATATATATAATATAATATATATTATATATACCAATATATAATATTTATACCGTATATATATATATATATATATATAATATTATATATATATAATTATATATTATATATATATTATTATATATATATATATATAATAACATATATATATATAATATATATATAGTACAGTATACATTAGAATTAATCCATAACTATCCACTATTCCGGCATCCGCAATCCAACTCTAAAAACCTAACTATCGGCATCCACGGATAGTGAAAAATCACAATCCACTACACCTCTTATACAATAATATTTCCGAATGGATTACAGGATTAATAATTATAATATAATAATAATAATAAAATAAATAATAATAATAATAATCAATCAAATAAAATGAAAAGAATAACTCAGAATAACAATAAAAATAAAAAAAAACCAGTAATACCAGAATATAATAAATAATAATAAATAATAAGTAAAATCAATAATAATATAATAATAATAATGCATTCGAGAAATAAGCATCAAAAGAGTAAAAATTTGAAGGATGCTCTCTGCAGACACATGTGTCCGAGCCTCTCTCCTTTCCCAGGAGACATCTTTCATCATTAGATGATAATAATAATAATAATAATAATAATAATAATAATAATAATAATAATAATAATAATAATAATAAAATAATAATATTAATAATTAATAATAATAATAATAATAATAATAATAATAATAATAATAATAATAATAATAATAATAATAATAATAATAATAAGATTAAAAAAAATTAAACAAAAGAAAATATGCACAAAAAGCACTCAAAATAATTACCCCTTGTGAATGGTGAGGGAGAAGACGATGGTAACGGACTTTTATCACTAACAGTTTCAACACTGAAAGACTGTTGAAACTTTTTCCTTGCATCAATAAATATAGGCAAATCTTGACTAGTTAGAATTGAATCTATTTTCTGTTTCACTTGACCTAAAACCTTTAAAATAGAAATGTAACACAATTAATACGTTAATAAATCTGATTGTGTTAATATTTCACTAACATTCCGCACACAATATATCCGTTCTTTAAAGTGTAAGCACATGGTTACTAATAACAATATTGACCACACAGCTCTTTAATATATATATATATATATATATATTATATATATATATATATTAGTATAATATGCTATATTTATATGTATATAGATATAATATATATATATATATATAGTATATATATATATATATATATATATATAATGTCAGCAAAAACTCTGACCTATCTAATTTTTTTGGAAAAAAATTAAAATAAAAAGCTGCAAGTGAAAGTATTTATTGATGAATAATATTAATACTTATCATGTCACCTTTGTTCAAATTCCCATTTAAATCCTTTAGGTATACTGAAATAGGAAAAAAGAAAATGTGTTTAGTTTTTTGATACCTACAGTTATTTAAATCAATTTCATGAGCATTGAAGACAGATTTAAGCTTGTGTATCTCAACAAAGTTTAATTTTTATTAGTTCCAGCAATTTTCTATGGGGTTTAGTCCAGGGAGAATTCCCAGGCCAATCCAAAACACTGATATGATTATCCACTAACCAAACTTCCATGACCTTCTCGACTTGCTGGCAGGTTGCCAATCATGCATTAAATAGTGGCACTCATGTAAAGCAAAACATGTTAAGGTAAATGATCTGGTAAAAACTTCAATATATCGCTTCCATTCATTGTGCAACTTTTTGGGAAGGAAAATTACATGCCTGGTCTGTCCATTTTACCACTAAAGGCACCCCACTCATTACTGAATTCTGGGTGTTTTACTGTTTTTTACTGTATTACTTCGGGATGGTACCCTACTGGTTTCCTGCTGGATGTCTTACCTGTCTACCGAGGCCGATCTGATGGCACTTTAAATGTCGATTCATCTGAAAGCAGCACCGAATTCCATGTCTTTTGGAACCAATCTTAAATATGCTTAGCAAATTTTAAAACCTTTGTTGTTCATTTTTCTCCGTAAGGCAAGAGGATTTTCTTTGCCCTGCTCTCATGGATGAAGTTTCAGGTCTGTTTAGCAACCGATGACCGCCTACATTTTTAGTAATTCTGGATGCATCTTCTTAAATTCAGTTGCGATGAAAATAGTAGGTTCGTTTCAAACCTCTCTTAAAAGTTATCAGTTTGCCTGAGAGTCTTTTTAGGCCTTCGGTCATGGTTATGGCAGGGAAACGGTATCCAGCAGGACGCTCTTTGGTGATTGCCGAGAGTCTCATATAGTTGCTTTGGACCTATTTTAAGAAGTACGCAAATCTCCGTTAATTGAATACTTTTCTTCTCGTAAGCTAAAATGCGTGCTTTTTCTTCTTTAGATAAAAATTTGCAAACCATAATGATTGTTAATTCACGATTGATATTTTAAAGTTTTGAATGAATTTCATTGAAAAAACTTCCTTTCACGTATGAAAGCTGGGAAGCTTAACTAAAAATAAAAAAGAAAATATGCTATATTATGGAAACTTTTAGATTTTATTATTTGCCAGATACTGATCAACAAAATTTAAATAGAAAAATAGCGGAAAAAATTATGACAATGCTGTTCTGAAAACATTTATTGATTATAAGCAGTCTCAAGAATTTTTGCATATTGAATTTTTTTGAGAATGTCTCAAAGAGTTTTTGCCGACACTGTATATATAATATATATATATATATATATATATATCATATATATATAATATATATATATATATATAATATAATATATATATATATATATATATATATATATTATATATATATATATAGATATATATATATATATATATATATATATTAATATATATATATTATATATATATATATATATTATTAGATGGACCGGAACCAGAATTTTTGGCTTCCGGCGGAACCGCGAACTTTTCGAACTTTCGCTACACCTGACATATCTACTTAAAACTGTCTGATTAATTAGTTGGAGTCTCTCTAGAAGTAGCTGGCATCTTGTCATATCCCAGTTACTGTGAGCTCTTAGTTCTGTAAGCGCGCATATTGTCCAACCTATTCCGAAAAAGGAAAGCGCTCTGATCCTTCTAACTATCGTCCTATAGCCCTCACTTTACTTGTATTCTAAGATCTTTGAAACCCTTCTCAAAACTCTCATTTCTGTAGACCCATCTGAATCTCATCCCTTCTTCCGCATTCCAGTACGGCTTTCCGGCCGCTCGAGGTCTACTGGCTGCATATACTTTCCGTATCTAACCAGATTTATTTTTTCCGCCATAGGAATTA
This sequence comes from Trachelipus rathkii, assembly GCA_015478945.1. NCBI lineage: Eukaryota > Metazoa > Arthropoda > Malacostraca > Isopoda > Trachelipodidae > Trachelipus > Trachelipus rathkii. The sequence goes on along the minus strand of JABUQX010068557.1, from coordinate 7,980 downwards.
GGGATGACTTGCATGCGTTGCGCGCTTGACATATCAAAGCATTTGACCGGGGTATTGCATGCGTCACTGCTCTCCAGCTCCCCTTCCTTGGGGATTTCCGTCCTTCTCTTTGCTTACTTATGTCTAGCTTCTTTCAAATCGCTCAAATATCGGCTGTGTTGATAGGGCCATTTATTCTTTAAATCTATTCATAGTGGTGTTCCTCAGGGTTCTGTCTTAACTCCCATTCTTTTCCCCTTTCATTTATGATCTTCTCGTATCCACATCTAACTCTATTCACTCATATGCCGATGACTCGACCCTTCATTCTTCAACTCATCTCAATTCTGCTCCCTCTTTACTTCTAGAATTGCCTCTCTGTTCTTAATCTTTCGATTCCATTCTCGCTGTCGGATAAGAATTTTCCGGGGTTGGGGTCGTCTCAAAAACTGTGAAATTAATTCTTTAAAACCCAAACTTCTACAAATCTCCCTCTTCTAAGACACCTTCTAACTTTCCTATCTTTTTCGACGGTTCTCTCGTTCTCTCCTGTGGACAATATAAACATCCTTGGCCTTAAAATAAACAAAAATGTCTTGGAAACCCCACATCACAATGGTTGCTAGGGCGGCCTCCAAACTGGAGTTCTGTTTAGACTGCAAGACTTTTTTTCCTCTTCTCAGTTAATCCAGCTATACAAGGGTGTCTTCATCCGCACTTGTATGGAGTACTGCTCTCATATCTGGGGGCTCAGGTTTCACCCGGCTTTTGGATAGGGGTCGAGTCAAAGGCAAAAAAGACTTATAAACTGTCCTGTACCTTTCTAGTTCACTTGACCCTCTATCTTTGCGGCGCGGTGTTGGTGCTTTATCTCTTTTCTATAGGTACCGTAGCGGCAAGTGCTCGAAAGAACTTTCCACTCGCGTGCCACCGCCTTTAAGACGCCCTCGTAGCACAAGGTGCTGTGTCGGCCACATGAGTTTGTGTGATATTAGGCAACTCCAGACTAGTTGCTGCAGTGCTTCCTTCTTTCCTGCCACCTCTGTTCTGTGGAAATTCTCTTCCATCTTCTTGTTTCCTACTCAATTTTAATCTACCCACTTTATAAGGCCCGCGTCTGTTGCTCATCTGTGTAATTTACGTTAGTTGGTGAACTTTTGAGGTGTTTTAACACCCTCTCCTTGAATAGGGCTTTGCCCGTGAGCGGTGGTGAAAAAAAAAAAAATTATTAAGTAAAATAAGAATATACTATATAAAGTTCTACGGGTCTTCAAAGTTTAAAAAGCTTTTTTCAGAAAAGCTTTTTTTTTAAAAAGCTTTTTTTAAAGCGTGTTAACGTGTTTTGAGGACGAATTTAAGAGATCACGTGTAACTCCACAACTTGGAGAGCAACTTAATTTCCTACACCATAACATTTCAATATTCAAAAAAATACATTTTTAAGTAAGAAAATTATGGAATCTTGTTTTAAATTTTTTAAAATTTTTGCTTAAACAGTTTAGTTAATATTTTGTTTTGTAGTAGTTTCTACTTTAAAGTTAATTTCTTTTAATAATAATAATAATAATAATAATAATAATAATAATATAACTAATATAATAATAAATAATAATAATAATAATAATAATAATACCTGTACAAATTTTATTTATCCCCAGATCTAGATTCTAGAGCAGGGTTGGCACAAAAAAAAATCAAATGATTTAAATCAACTGATTTTTTTACCGTAATTTTTTTTTTTATAAAAAAATCATGACTTTTTTTATTTTTTAGGCAATTTTTTTATAAATTAATAATTAATCCTAGCTATCACCTAATTAATGATAAGTATATTTCATCTATATAATAAGTAAATTCATTAATGAAGTTTCAAATCATTTTTAATAAAGAAATAAATAAAATTAAAATACTCAGATATTATACAGTATATATACGGTATATAATTTAAATAACTTAATTAAACTAAATAATAATTATATTTACTAAACTTATTATTAATTAGGTATTAATTAGGATTCTTTACTAATTTTATAAAAATAATAATTATTAAAAAAAAAATTTGTGTCTAAAAAAATAAAAAAAAAAATAAAAAAAATTTCAAAAAAATCAAAAAAATCCCCAACACTTTTCTAGAGTATTAAAGCTACCAATTCGAGTGTGAAAATATTGTTTCATATTTAATGTTTCGAAACTATTAGAGTCGAGCGTCATTTTATCATGAGTATTTGTTCACAATATCAATTTTCGATATATTTTTATGCATAATCTTAACGAAGTAAATGAACATCCAATTACTGAAATTTTTTAAGAATAACATTTTGAAAAAAGTAGAAAAGTTGCGGTTAGTTCCGCCGGGAACCGAGACTCTAAAAATCGAGTTCCGCACATCCCTATATATTATATATAATATATAATATAATATATATATATATATTATTTTATTAAATATTAATTTAAAAAAAAAATTATATATATATATATATATATATATATATATATATATATATATATATATATATATATATATATAATATATATAATTATATAATATATATATATAATATATATATAATATTATATATATATATATATATAATATATATATATATATATATATACACCTCCATCATTCATTTAAACAACACAATCATCAAATCAGCCAATCTCTACATACCTAAGGGTCACAGAAAATCCTACAATCCTAAACTATCCCCCGAAATCAGTCAACTTATTAAACAAAGAAACTCCCTCCGAAAACTCAGACCATACACCACATTAACCACTAACCAAATAACTAACCTAAACACTCAGATTTCAAATCTCATAACCACTAACACTACTAATAAGTTTACAGAATACCTACAAAACAACATCTCACGCATAGATAATAAGAAAACCTGGCAGGTTATCAAAAAACTAAACAACTCACAAAACAACCCCCCTCCCTCACACGAATCCCCATCCTTGCCCGACAACTCCCTCCCTTCCCCAAAACAACAAG
>JABUQX010068556.1:0-30746 GCA_015478945.1 Trachelipus rathkii | reverse complement strand
AAGTTTAGATCTTTACTTCTTATTCCAGACAATAGTCCCTCGCTACTATCAAGTAAACACAGGGTAAAATATAACCCTGCAAATGCAAAAATGACCGAAACAACGATTAATTGGCAGAGCCAGCAACCTTGCCTCGCATTCACTACACTCTCTGCATCATTTGTCATTTGTTCACACTTGTCAGTTTGAATTTTATATTTAATTTGTATTCTGGTGGTAACCTGACCTGCTCCGGGCGAGGTTTTAAATTTCGCCTCTTCCCTGACAGTGTTTTCTTCTTATAGGGTGAACTGCGATGGAATTTTTACCAAGTATTGTCCTCCACATTCCCAGCTCACATTTCATTCCAGATGCAGTTTTACGAATAGCGACCATCCTATTCACACATCGGCGCCTTATTCTCAGTTCTTAACTTTTTGCGCGACTTGGGCATACGGCAGATGAGCTTTTACGTACATTTTTTTTTTTTTATTTTCTTTCTTAACGCTTGTATCACTTCATTGCACCACTCATTGTTAACATTCCTACATCATACTTTAGCACATCCACATACGTTCTTTTGCATTGCTAACAACCGCTTCCTTAATTTTAACTTAGCAGTTTAAACTATTTACAAATATAACACTTTTTCCTTATTACCTTGGTTCTACTCAACTTCTCGCTCTTAATCTAACCCACTTCCTTCCTTCCTTGCCTGTTCATCTAAGCCCCCACTAAAGCTTAATTTTGCCATAACATATTTATGATCCGATAGTCCCATTCCAACTCACGGATTAAGCATAGCTGCTAACACAGTACTTAAACGATGCTTCACTAACACAAAACTCAATCGATACTTTTTTCACTTGACAGGTCATTCCTACCTGGACACCACTCTATTATACTTATTTATAACTAGCCTTGTGTTAAAAGAAGTATAACTTAGCACCATACCTATTCCTCACAGAAATCAATCACTTTCTACCTTCTCATTTTTTCCCCGAACAAGCGCCAAAAGCCACCTGTTTGTACATCCCTTTTTTGATCACCTATCGACCCATTTAGGTCACCCAACACAATCGATCTGAAGCTTCTTTTCACCAAAATATCATTCAGATTATCCCAGAAAATCGTACTCTCTTCAACATAACCGTCAGATGGAGCATATGTCACAACCACGCATGCATGAGCGACATGACTTTAAGGACACCCAAAGGAACGTTCTTGAGGTGTGTTAGCTTTCGTACAAACTAAAGATATGACACGGCGTTCAAGTGCTCTGATAAGAATATGGTCTGATAAGGCTGTATGTTACTACTACAGCGGAAAGAATTTGTCCTATATCTCCTCTACGGTTCATTCCCCTACATATGTGCATTTACCGAATATTTTTGCACTCCGTGTCCCATAACATTACTGTGTATGTCTGTATATTTTGTATCCACGTTCTGTATATATATTATATACCGATTAAGTGCTAAGTGAGTATTCCCTTCCTTCCGACACCTGTTGGGTTACTGAATCTGCTTTTGCTGGTTTAGAAAACATATATTTGTAAACCAATGAAGTAATTTTTTTTTTTAAATACTGCTGACTTTGTGTATATTTTGTATTTGTGTATTGTTTAATAAATTTTAATATATTTGTGTATTTTGTGAAATAATTGTTGTTTGTGTTATCAATTTCTTTTATTTTTAATGTTCTTTTTATTCAGAGCGTTGAGCCAGAGAGCACTGGAAAGCCTTCATGGTTATTTATCCGATCAATGTAATGACCTTTCTGTTATTTGTGAATACATAGCTCCGATGGGAAGGTGGTTGTGTGGTTGGTTTTGATGCAATTTTACCAATTTTTAACGGAGTAAGTTGCTATATTCTATATATGCTATACACCTATATTTTTTTTAAAAATGTGTTAATTTTTTAGTTTTATATTGTATATTATTATTACTTAATATATAATATAAAAGTATTTTACAATATTTCAGTAGATATTCCCTTTAATAATAATAATTATAATCATCATCATCATCATCTTCCTTTTTTCCCCAAGGTAAGGTTCGTGACATGCATCAGAAAAGAAAAGTATTAGAAGAATATGAAAAAGTCGAAAAAGAAAGCCTGCTTAACGCCCCTCTATACCTATTGAGAATCTTCGCCAGTTCTGAAATCCACCTTTAGAGCTCATGGGATCGCGACCGCGACCCTGTCACATTGGTCATTACGTCACCCCTCACTAACCCCGTCATTTCACTCCTATTATGCATGTACCGTTTCATTCGCTCCTCATGCTACTCAGGCATCTTCTCTCCTCAGACTATACTCTTTACTGCCTTATATCCATCTCTTGTTCGGCTCTTATCCACAATCTATCAGATTCCATATCCACTCTTCTACATGTTCTAAATTCGAGATATAATAGATTTTAACACTTATCGATCTTGGAGGTTATGATGCTTCCAACGATAATTAGACATACCCTGTGAGCGCTGCGCGACACATACAATCCTTATATATTGTTGTAGTTACTTTAATTACAGGTCCCTTCTTATTAAAAAAAAAAATACTAAATGGGTGGTTAAATGCAGAATATATATTAATTAAATATAAAATCTAAATTAGGTACTTGGTTAAGTAGTATTTTATATTGTATAGTGTATATTTTATATACGGTGTTAATATTAGTACAAAAATTATAGACAACCGCAAGTGAAACTTCACCATAGATAGCCTAATTGTTTATATTAGTATTAGTCTGTTTAATTAATGATTAGTGAGGTGAATGGGCAGTGTTTTGATTGTTGGGTGATGTCGGCGCGCCTATTATAATCATAAGAAGAGAGAGAAATCTAGATAGAATTCATTATGCGCTAGGTGTGTTAGTTGAGAAGATGTATTTTATGATTGAACAGGTCATAATATTTCGATGGCGGGGTTAGTGGTATTGTGAGATTATTAGTTGGATCGGTTGTGGAATGATGAATGATGATTTGTTTCTGAAGGTGAGTAGAAAAAGTGAGGGGGATTTGACGCGATGTGGAGTGGTGTTCAGCTGGCATGAATGAGATCATGTTAAACATAGAAAAACTCAGGATGTCACTTGCAAAATTGTACCTTTAAGAAATCTTGCCAATATCTATTTAATTATTATTATTGGTATTAATGATTAGGTGTATACTTATTTTTACAATATATATTATTTTAAAAAATTATACTACTTATATGATGTGTTTAGTGTTTTGATGAGTTTATTTTATTTAACACACTTCCGGAATGGGGAGTCCTGGTTGACTTCTCATTGTATTGTTTTGATTTTTCTATTATTTGCATGAGTGGGTTGTTATTTCTTTATGTGTTTACGATTTGTGTTTTGGATAGGGAAGGGACCTGTTTTATCCTGTTAGACGTGCTACATTTGTGAAGTAGAAGGTGTGTTTCTTCATGATGGTAATTCTGCACACTCTTTTGGGTGTTGTATCTTATTTTACTATATTTACTGATAATATATCTGTATTATATATAACCTAGTTATATATATATATATATTATATTATACTATTATATAACGATATATATATATATATATATATATATATATTATAAATATTAACAATCTATATATATATATATTTATATATATATATATATTCATATATATATTAGTAATATTATATATATTATATATATTATATAATATATATTTATATATATATTTTAATTTATTTTATATATATTATATAATTAAGGTATATACTATATATATATATATATATATATATATCCATAAATTATATTATATATATATATATTATATATATAAATTATATATATATATATTATTATATATATATATAATATATAATATATAATATACTATAATAATATTATTATAATAATAATTAATAATATATATACTATAAATTATATATATCATTATATATTATATATATATATATTAATCAATAATAAATAATATAAATAAGTATATAATATATTAGTTATTATATATTATTATTATATATATATATATTAGTATAATTTAATTTTATACCTTTAAAAATAATATTAATATTATAGTAGATATTATATTATAGCTTAGGATATATTTATATAGTATATAGTACTTAATATATTATATATAAATTATATTTTCTTAGATTTTGAATATATTATCTTCGTATATTTAATTTTATTATTTTAACTTTTTATATTATCTTCTTTTATAATTATATTTATAAAGCTAATAATAATTGTAGTATGTATTATAATCTTTGAGAAAGAGCGTAAATAATTATCTTTTCTAGATTTTATATAATATACCTTGAGTGAGATCTATGCTATTATATATATACTATTATTAGGTAGCTATTTATATATACTATAGTATATTTATATATAAATATTATATATATATATTATCTATTATATTTATTATTATATATAAATATATATATATCCAAAATAAATTGATTTCGAGTAAGTGGCTTCCTAAAGGTAAAAAAAAGTTCGAGAAAGTACTTAGCAATTGTATAGTATATTTATTTTTAGAACTCTACTTCACGTAGGTAATAAAAGTTATTCATACCGTTACGATACAGTTTTTCAAATTATTCTAATACAGTCCGGCATTTTTTCATTTAAAAAAAAAAATACAGTTTGAAATTTTAGCAAGCACATACAATGTTTTTAATTTATTACAGGGTAAGGATTCTGTTACTTACTCAGACAACAACACCAGAACTGGACTAAAATTAATAATATTTAATAATATGTTTCCGCTTTTTTTAAAAATAAAAAATAACGGTTTGAAATTTATAAAAAAAAAAATACAGTTTTAATTATTACAGTTAATGGATTGATGCGGTTTTATCAGAAAAACAGCCGGACCGGGCCTTAAATTATAAAATTAATAACAATTTAATACCGTTTGCTTTTTTTTCATTAATATATACTTAACCGTTTATGGACATTTTATTACAAAAATATACAGTAAGGAATTTTTGTGTTTTAAAATTCAGAAAAAACACCCGACCGGCCCATATAATAAATATAGTTTAATACAGTCTGCCTTTTAAAAAAAAATAAACAGTGATTAAAAATTTAATAAGAAAAAAAATACAGTTTAATTATACAATGTTATAAAGGATTTTGTATTACAAAGAAAAAACCCACCGGACGCCTAATTAAATATATCACTATTTAAAATTACAGTTCTGCTACTCCCATGCCTACTTTTATTTATTTAAAAAAACCTTAAATACTCAGTCTTACTGACATTTTATCTCCTAAAAAAAATACAGTAAGGTCTTGTTATTCATGTTTTTGTTTTTTGAACCACCTAGAAAAACATAACACGACCGCCTAATTAAATAAATATAGTGGAATTACTGTCCCATGTTGTTTTTAAAAAAAAAAAAACAACAATTACAAAAATATTTTTTAAAATTATATATCTAAAAAAAAAAAAGAAAAATACATGTTAATACAATTAATTTTTTGTATTTAAATTCAGAAAAAAAAACCGACCGCCTACATAAATATAATATATCATTAATGACAGCCTCTGCGCCCTTTTTAAAAAAAATCAGGTTATGAATTATTAACATAAAACAATACAGTTTTAATTATTACAAGTAAGTCATCATTGTTTTACCCAGAAAAAACAGCTCCACCGACCGCCTTAAATAAATATATTACATACACGACCTGGCCCTTTTTTTTTTAAAAAAAATAAAAACAGTTTTTGAATTTATATTAAAAAAAAAATACTACATTAGGATTTTGTTTTAAATCAGGCAAAAAACACCGACCCACCACGGGCCTCTATAACATCCCACAATATATTTTAATACAAGTTTATATAATATCCTATATTTTTATATTTTAAAAATAAAATAAATAATAATATCAGTTAAGAAGAAAATTTATAAAATAATAAAATATAAATATACAGGTTTAATTTATATTACATATAAAGTATTAAGTAGGGATTTATTTGTTTTAACCTAAGAATAAAATGTTGCGGTATAAAACCGGCATAGTCTGTTCTGTTATTTCAGATAATATATTTAAATACAGTATCTATTTATTTTATAATAAAATAAATAATAAAATTACAGTTTTTTGAAATTTAATAAAATAATAATAATACACTCATAATAAATTAATAGTACATGTTCTATATATATCATATAATATTTATATGATATAGTATTATATTTCTTTTAATAAATCTAACTCCATTTTCATTAAATATATTTAGATTTTTATATCTATAGTATAATAGGTTTTATCGTATAACTCTTTACAGTTCTACTTAATAAAATCACTTTATATGTTTAAGACATATCTTTAATATTTCAAAATAAAATATAAATAAAAATATTATATTAAAATATTAAAAAAAATAAATTAAATAAAATATTAATTGCTATAAATTGTACAAATGTGAAAGTATATAATAGTATATATATATATAGTAATAATTTATTGTGAGTGTGTTTAAACTCCAGTTAAATAAAGACTACCTGACCCGCCTTATTAAATATACATTAAATATATATTATAATATTATAATATTTATAAATTATTATTATACATATAATATATTACTAGTATATTTATATTTCTGATAATATATATATTTATTAGTATATATATATTTTAAATATATTATCTTATACTTATTTTATTATAATATTATATATATATATAAATTATATACTATATACTATAAAATTATATAATATATATATAATATAAATACTAAATATATTTTATTATATACTTTAAGTATAAATATTATTAATAAATAGAGTAAACTTAAAGTTATTATATATAATATCAATATTATAAATACCAACACATTGTGACAAATATACTTCTAATACATATAATATTATAAACAACATTAATACAGTGTAATGAGTAGTATAAATAAGAGGTATATAGTGCGCTGAACTCAAGGCAATTGTATGACATCAAACAACACTTTTTTGAAATCTCTTTTACATAAAATAGTTATAATAACTATCATTATATAAAAAAAGATATAGTACTAGAAACGTTACACACATTTAGATGAACTAAATCTATATAAAAATATATATATTATTATATATATTATTATATATATATATATTATATATATATATATATAACCCATATTAACCCATATAAAGGGATTAAATAAAATAAATATCTTCACTCCCTTAGTCCACATCACGTAGTTATATATTTCTACCTCTTATAGTATTTTATATATATTATATAAGATTCTATTTCATTAATATATTTATATTATATTTTTATAAATAATAATTACTATATAATAATAAATCATCATTAATGATTTTGTAATATTAATAATATATGTAATTTATTAAATATATATAGATATTTATAAAATATTCTTAAATATAAATAAATAATATATATTATATATAATCTATATAATTATATATAATATAATATCTTTATATAATATATTATATATTATATATATAGTATATTATATATATATATCTATTAATTATATATATATAGTATAATATATATATAAAAAATTATTAATAATTTATATATATACTATATTAATATTTCTTATTAGTTATTTTATATTTTAATTGATATATTATTATATATATATTATTTATATATAATAATATAAAATTTTATATATATTATATATATATAATTATTATATATAATTTATATAATATAATAGTTAATAATTGATATATATAATACTATTATATATATATATATATTATCGTACTTATATTTGTATTATTTATTAAATATATAATACCTCAATATATATATACTATATAGTATATATATATATATATATATATATATATTTATATATATATATATATATATATAATATATATATATTATATTATATATATATATATTAATATTATATATATATATATATATATATATATATATTACACATTATATATAATTTATATATATATCTATATATATCATATTATATATATATCTCTATCTATATATATTATATATATATATATTATGTATAGATGTAAATACTGCAATTAAACGCAGTTTAAATTTGTATAGATAAAATACTCAATGAGTTAATTTGGGTGAATATTGAGTTCACTCAAGGAGTTATTTTTATCTATATAATATTTATACTGTAAATATCTATATAGAGAGACATAGTAAGTATATATATTATATATATATATTATATAATATATATATATATATATAGTATATATATATATATATATATATAATATATATATAGATATATATTATATATATATTATATATAGTATATATATATATATATATATATATATATATATATATATATATATTATATATATATACTATATTGTATATATAATATTATATATATACTATATATATATATCATAATGGGTTGACAACAAGGAATGATCAGCCGAATGTTCGGGTTTTTCTACCAAGTTACAGTTAAGGTCTGTGAGACCGATCCTCTTCTCTGAGAGTTGGTTTTACGTTAACTCTGGTTATTATTGTAATTAAAGCGTAATTTTTATGTTATAACTTATTTAAATTTATTTTTATTATATTTTTAACATTTTGAATTATTGATTGAATGATTTCATAAAAGAAAATTAACTCTCAAAAACTTTCTTAAGTAATCTATTAATTTTTATTTGTTTATTTTAAAATTGTTTTGAAATAATTTCAATAGTATCCATTTTGGTAACAATATTTTAAGACATGTTATTTAGAAAACCAATAGCAGTTTTAGACCCGGTTTGATATATATATATATATATTATTATATATATAATATATACTATAATTATATATATATCTATATATATATATATATGAATATATATATATATTATCTCATATTATATGATATATAACTCGGACACATACAGTATATTTGGTTAGCTAGACTTATGTATATATTTACAGCCAATATGATAAAACCTTGAAAATAATATAGAGGAAAACAAAAAGAAATCGAAATTGAAAAGTTAAAAGGTGGTTTTAAAACAAGGTTCTTTATTCTGAAGAAACCGAAAAAGGGGTATTTTAAAACTACGTATTGAATGGAAAAAGAACATAAAAAATATTTATTATTAATTATTATTATTATTAATTATTAATTTTTTTATTATTATTACGATTTCATTATTATAATTTATTTATTTATTATTTATTATTTATTATTATTATTATTATTATTTATTATTATTATTTATTATTTTTTATTATTTATTATTTTTATTATTTATTATTTATTATTTATTTATTTATTATTTATTTATTATTTTTATTATTATATTTATTATTATTATTTATTATTATTATTTATTATTATTATTTATGATTATTATTTTATTTATATTTATTATTTTATTATTTATTTAATTTATTATTATTTAATTATTTATTATTGTTATTTAATTATTATTATTTTATGAATATTTATTAAATTATTAATTATTAATTATTATTTATTATTTATTAAATTTATTATTATTTTATTATTATTATTTATTATTTATTATTTATTATTTATATTTTTTTTTATTATTATTTATTATCTATTAATCTATTATTTATATTAATTTTATTATTACCTTATTGTTATTTTTATAATTTCTTATTATTATTTATTATTTATTTTATTTATTAATTTTATTATTTAATTTATTTATTATTTATTATTTATTATTATTTATATTTATTTATTTATTATATTAATTATCAATTATTATTTATTATTGTTATTTATTATTATATTTATTATTATTATTTATTTTATTTTATTATTATTATTTATCTATTATTATTTATTATTATTAATTTATTATTATGTTATTTATTCTATTTATTCTTATTTGTTAATTTTCTAGTTTTTTTGTTTGTTTGGTTTTATTTATTTTTATTGATTTTTAATTTTATTTTTTTTTTTTTTATTTTTTATTTTTCTTTATTTTCATCTAATTTTTTAATATGAATGAACATAATGATGATTAGAGATACCCTCCGAGCATTCCTATGACTGGCAGCGCGGAGAGGCGAAGAGACCTGTTGGGAACCAAGAAGAAGATGGAGGGATGGTGTTCAGCGGTCGCATAGCGGAAGCGAGGAGAACTAATCGCGAGGTGGAAAGAATTTCTACCGTAAAGATCCGCATGAAGGGATTTGCAGAGACGGGCTGTGCCCTAATCTCCGCGTTTGGTTGGAGGGAACATAATATATATTATATTATATATATATATATTATATACTATATATATATATATATAACTATATATATATATATTATAAATATATATATATAGTATATATATATATATATATAATATATACTATAATATATATTTTTTTTTTTTTTAAAAGACCTAGGGATAAGGTGCGTGACATGGCATCGGAAAAGAAAGTAGTAGAAGACTATGACGCTAGTCGAAAAGAAAGCCTTAACGCCACCTCTGCACCTATTAACCGCGACGGACCCTTACTATGGTAAATCGTCAGTGTAGGGTTCATCCCTTTCTTCTCGCCTCTGCCAAACTCATGTTTCTCTCCTCATTCTTTTTCTTCTGTCTTCCAGCCAGTGGATTCCCAACACACTCACCACTATACATCCGCTTAAACAACCGACTACCATTCATCATTTCCCAACCAAATACTGACTTTCATACATCTCAACATACATATAAACATACATATTTATTGTCCATTTGAACACAGGTAACAACATACCCTCATGTAAGACCCTGGGGCGGTATGAATATTGGAGTTTGGGATCTTTTCTGGGTTTTAATTTAGGCATGATTATTGTTTTTTTCCAGTGTGAGAAGATGTAGTTAAAACCCCAGGATTTATTGAAGATATCAGTGATGAATGATACGGTAGCTGGCCCAAAGTGTTTTATATGAAGGTTGGAGATATTGTCAGGTCCGGTAGCAGGGGAATTTTTTAGGGTTTTGATGAGTTTATTTATTTCTTGGGTGGTGAATTGGGGGTCAGGGTTGCCTTCTAATCTGTATTGTTTTTGGAGTGTGCAATATTCTTCTATTAAATTGCGTGTTATTGATATGTTTGAATGATTGTTTTCTGGAGATGAGGGCTTTGTTAGAGCTTCATTTGTGGGGTGGGGGTGTTATTCCCTGCTCAGTTTCTTATTTTATTGCGAGACTTTCTTTTCTCTTCAGGTTTGCCCATGCCCCTTTAGGTGTTTCTTGAATTTTTTTGATTTGTTGTGTGGAAATTAAATTGTTGATCTGTGTGTTTAAGGAATTTATCTTGTGCGGTCAGATCGTTATTGTCGGCTGGTGTTTTTGTTTTATAATAAAGATTTCGTGGGTAAGTGAAGGGTATATATATATAATATATACTATATATATATATATATATTTATATATATATATTATATATATATTATATATATATATTATATATATATATATATATTATATAGTATAATATATATAATATATACTCTTATATATATATTATATATATATATTATATATATATATATTATATATATATAGTACATATAATATATATATATATAATTATTATTATATATATATATATAATATATATATATATATATATATATAGTATATATATTATGATATATCATATATATATATATATATATATACCCTACCCCAAATAGTTACTTTCAACGCAAACTACGAAAACAGGCAAATTGTTTAATGTTAAAGATTTCGGGGGTACGTGAGGGGTATGTAACGATATATTCTATAATCAATATATATAATAAATATATATATATTATAATAGTATATATATATATATATATTATACTATATATAATTATAATATATAGATATATATTATATATATATATATAATATTATATATATATATATAATATATTATGCTATAGTATATATATATATCATAATATATATATCTATTAATATATACTATATATAGGTATATATCATATATATAGTGGATCCGCAAAATAGTTTACAACTAAAAAGGTAATATTGCAAAAATTCACCCAGTACATGAAACTCGCCTACACGACCACTCTTATCGTTGGGTACCTAATGCAGTGATTGGAGACCATCACCCAAGAAAAGTGCTCCTGTAACAACAAGCCGCAAGAAGTAAGAAGCAGAAACACGACCCCTTCCATTACATGAGGGGTGAATGACAACCAGCTTCTGGCTCCCGACCACCTTGGGGAGGACTTGAAGAAGGCATATGAGAGCTAGAACAAGCTGAATGTGAAGAGGACCACCCCTGTCTGTGGACATATATATTACCTAGTATATATATATATAATATATATATATATATATATATAAATATATATTATTTATTTATTTATTGCCCCTGGACTCCCCTTATATGGGGAGCCCATGCCATTCCCAGGTATCCAGCTACAGGTCATTCAGGGAGGTGATTTGTTATTGTATTCTATAGGGTGTGATGGTTGGGCATTTCAGGAGTAGGTGTAAGACAGTTTCCGGCTCTGTCGAGCATCTCTGACAGAGTGGTGATGGAGTGTGTTGAGGTTGGAATCTATGTTTATATTCTTGAAGGGTTGGGTGATGTCCGGATTTCAATCTGGAGAGGGAGATCTGTGTCTTTCGTGAGAGTAGGTTTTGTGAAGGTGATATTTCGGGGGGGGGGGAGTGGTGGTTTGTGATGGTTATTAGTTGGACGGTTGTTGAGATATCGGTGTGTGAAATATGAATATGATTTGTTCTGAAGAGCAGTAGAAAAGTGAGGGGATTTGAAGCGATGTGGTGTGTGTTCCTGGCATGAATGAGATATGTTAAAGCCGTGTTGATGGTTGAATTGCTTTTTCCTAGTTTGAGGGGGATCTAGTTAAGAGACCATTATTTATTGATATTAGTGATGAATGATAGGTGTATATTATTTTAAATATATATTATTTTTAAAAAATTATATATTTATTTATATGATGTTTTTAGTGTTTTGATGAGTTTATTTATTCCATTTCCGGAATGGGGAGTCCTGGTTGACTTCTCATTGTATTGTTTTGATTCTTCTATTATTTGCATGAGTGGGTTTATTTCTTTATTGTTACGTTGTTGTTTTGGATAGGGAAGGGACCCGTTTTATCCGGTTAGTTACATTTGTGGGTGGGGTGTTATTTTGGGGTTGTAGTGTTTTTATTTTACTATATATATATATATATATATATATATATATATATATATATATATATTATATATATATATATATATATATATAATATATCTATATTATTGTATAGTATTTTTATTTATGTATATATATATATATATATATATATATATATATATATATATATATATATATATATATATATATATATATATATATATATATATATATTTATGTATAATATAATATATTTATTATATGTATATATATATTAATATAATAATATATATTATATATAATATATATAATATATCATATATATATAATATATAATATATTATATATACTATCTATTATATTATTATATATTATATATAATATAATATAATCAGATTTGAAAAAGTTGTTGCAGCGAATGTTCGGTTTTTTACAGTTTACAGTTACAAGGTTCCTGGTGTTTAGGCGTTCCTCTTCTCCTCGAAGACGCTTTGGTTTTACGGTTACTCTGGTATTAATTTTATTACATAATAGCTGTTATATTATATTTATTATATTAGTTTTGTTAAATTTTTTAACATTTTTGAATTTATGGAATTTAATGATTTATAAATATTTTTTAAATCTGAAAAAATATTTGTTTAATTAAAATAAATTTTTGTTTTGATTATTCTTGAGTAAATTAATTGTTTTTTGAAATATTTTACCAGTATAATTGCCTCCAATATAAAAGGTTATGTCACAATCGGTACACAAATGCTTGTTTTAATATATACTATAATAATATATATATTAATATACTATTATATATTATATATTATTATATATATAATTTATATATATATATATATATATATATATTATATATAATATATTAATATATATATATATTATACATATATATACTAGTATATAGTATATAGGTAGAAAACTTGAAATAAATAAAAAAGGGAAAACAAAAAGAAAACGCAAATTGAGAGTAAAAGGTGGTTTTAAAAAAAACAAGGTTCTTTATTTCTGTGGAGCAAAACCGAAAGAGGTTGGTATTTAAAAACTCGCGGTTTATTCCAATGGAAGAAGGAGAGCTTAGAATAGAAACAATAGTTTGGCGAAGATCAAGAAACTGTAAATAATAATTTGAATACAGAACCTAGAATAGTGCCCTCAATTAGCAATTTCCCAAAAGGGGAGCCATTCAATGAGCAGGATGCTCTAGAGGGTTTTATTGAAAATACAGAGTACATCCCTACTCTGCAAACAATGATTATTGCTCAGAGGAAAACCCAAAAAAATCAGACTGGGCAGCGGGACCCCCATCTTACCCCATTCCCCTCCGCCTTTGGGGCAGGTTGGGTCAAGTACCACCCTCCGTGACACCTCGCACACTACCCTGCCTGCTTCTTATCCTGGCGGCCATCCACACATAGGGGAAAAAGCCGGAAGGTCTAGGCCATTCGGCCAGCCTTACTAAAAAAAAAAGATAAATAAAAAAAGAAAATGAAATCGCCACCAGATAGATTGGCAACCGAAATGACAAAGAAGTAAAAGAAAATAACGAAAAAAGACAGAGATGATCTAACTTGGATAGCTCTTATTATTTTTCTTCGAAACTTATACTTGTATCATCTTGTATGTGTCTGTTTCCTTGTAGTTGTACAATAAAGGCTTTTTATATAAGGCGTCTAGAACCACGTTTTTTCTTTTATTTTAAGGCAGCAGTACTTTAAAATCATCAACGCGGAGAACAAAGGGGTTTTTTTTAAAATAAATTAAAGAAAATGCCCCTGGGGGCCTTTTTACACAGTTTTAGCAACGAACCATTTCTTGTTTTTAAATGCTATTAGGAACTTAATACTTAACCTAGAGATGAAAGTATTTTTCAAACTATTTTTTTTAAATTAAAAAAAAATGGCAGACTGTATTTTTAAATATATATTTATTTATAACACTGTTTTTTTTTTTCTTCCAGGCGGTCGGTGTTTTTTTCTGGTAAAACAAAATCATTAATTGTAATAATTGACTATTATTTTTTTCTTTTTAAATTGTTCAAATTTGACATTTTATGACTTTCAACGAAACCAATCAGGCGCTGGTTTTTTTAAATATATAAATTTAATAAGAACAAAAAGCATATTTATAAAAGAGGCCTTACTATGAATAACTATTATCATAAAGGGAAATTCATTACTTAAACATTTTCTTCAACAATTTTTTTTTAAAATTTTAAAACTTTATTTAAAAAAAAAAAAAGGCAGAGTATTTATTTTTTTAAATGCTCCAGGGATTAAAAATATACTGTTTATTTATAAAAACTTTTTTTCTTCCAGGCGATCGGTGTTTTTTCTGGTAAAACAAAATCTTTAATTGTAATAATTAAACTATTTTTTTTTTTAAAAAATTTCAACTGTATTTTTTTTTTAAAAAAGGCAGACTGTATTAAATATATTTATTTATTAGGCGGTCGGTGTTTTTTTTCTGGTAAAACAAAATCCTTCGTTGTATAATTAAAGAGAAAATAACAGTTCTACCGATACCAAATCTGTATTTTTTTTTTTACAGTCGAACAGTCAATCTGTATTTTTTTTATTAACACAGTCAGACTGGTATTAATAAGATTTATTGTATTAGGCGGTCGGTGTTTTTTCTGGTAAAAACAAAATCCTTACTTGTAATAATTAAACTGTAATTTTTTTTTATATAAATTTCAAACTGTATTTTTTTTAAAAAAAAAAAAGGCAGACTGTATTAAATATATTTTTTATTAGGAATAATATAGATCTAACCAAAATCCTACTTGTAAATATTAAACAGGAAAGTTCTTAGTTCTAAATTTAAAACTGTCATTTTTTTTTTAAAAAAAAGGAGTGAAATCTATTGAAATAACTAAAATATTAGAAGCATCGTGTTTTCTTCTGGTAAAACAAAATCCTTACTTGTATTAATTAAATATAAGTTATTTTTTTATATAAGGAAAATCAACGGTATTTAAAACTTGATATTTTTTATCCCATAGTATGAAGAAGTGTAACTTTTATTTTGTATGAACGACCAAGGTGGCTTAAGCCGATATTTTTATTGCTCGGGCTTTACGGGATGTCAGTTTATGGTTCAAAGCAGATAAAAATGGATTGAGAGCAAGATTGAGCTAATGTAAATCTTATTTTTTTTTATAGGAATTGCTGCTGGTGGTGGAAGAATCGACAAACCTGTATTGAAGGCAGGTAGAGCATACCACAAATACCGCGTCAAGAGAAACTGCTGGCCTAAGGTTCGTGGTGTTGCTATGAATCCAGTCGAGCATCCCCATGGTGGTGGTAACCATCAACATATCGGTAAGGCCTCCACAGTTTCCAGAGGAAAGAGTGCTGGTAGAAAGGTTGGTCTTATTGCTGCTAGAAGAACTGGTCTTATTAGAGGTACCAAGAAAGATGCAAAGAATCAAGGTTAAAGATTTATACACAATAAATCATATTGGTATTAAGTATTTTCTTTCTTCCTTTTAGGGATTGAACAGTAATGGTTTAAGAAATCCTTACCCTACTTATTTTACATTGTTTCGTAATTTATTTTTATGAAGCGTTTAAATTTAGCATATTGACATATTCGTCTTTCTTTAGGCTCGTATTGTTTTCTATTACATCTATAAGTACAAAAGGGCTTTGTACAGTTCGTGATTGGAAACTACCCATAGCGATCAGCTTTATTTGTCAAGGCAGAGTTTGCAAATCTTTATTTTTCTTGCACGTATTATTATCCTGATGTTTTTTAAAGCAGATTGCATTATAAAATTCACGATTACATTCACAACATTCATGGAATATACCATCGTGATCAAATGAGCCTTGACATATATCGTCTTTAGGCACTGTCTACCATCCATAAATAATTCACGTCTAATTTAATTGCGTATATTATTACTGTGGCATAGTGTAACAATAAGTTATAAGAACTGCAAAAGATACCGTTCAATGTACGCCTTATGCTTTTTGGTATTTCTCAAAACACTTGGATTTTAACTTATTTCTGTCGTTATAGCATGTAATTGATTTACTCCAATCATGCTACTAATGTAGTAAAGGTCAATCTATCTGTTCTACCGATTAGAGAATATAAGAGTATTTTTACTCCACTTACCTTCAGAGACCGATACGGACTAAATACGGCATTTTTGATAATTCTCGATTTTTTCAAAGTACAGTTAATAATATGGAATGAATTTGTATTCGTCACATTAAAGCATTACTTTAAATTTTTTACTTTGTATTTTTCTCAACTTGTTACAAAATGTATATGTTTAACCCTCCTACACATTTCACGTATTATTTTCTAAACAGCAACAAACAGCTTTTGAAAGCACCACCTACAGAGAGCACACTTTCTCTAGATGAACTTTACTATGTAAACGTATTTTGGAAACTAAGATTATGGGGTTCGGAATGCATCAGTTTACAGTCGAATTCACCTTTTCCTTTAGCTTCATGAACACGGTAGCTACTACTTGGATTTGGAAAGGTTGCCTTGTCACCGATGGAATATTCTTCCAAGCCGGTCTCAGCATCTCTATCACCCAATTATATCTAAAACTAGATGTCTTATTTAACTGATTTGTCATAATTTTGAATCGATAAAAAAAAAAAATATCAGAAACGTAAATTATTCCAAACATCTACAACAAAAATCATGCAATATTTATACGATTTTCTCCTACTAATTCGTAGCTATTTCTATAAAATGGCTCAAGATCTCTTGGTCCATGGAAAATTTTCTCCAGACCATTTTACTTCCACTCTGTAATGAACGTTCCATCGACTTTGTTAGTTCTCATACAAGAGATTGCGTGTTATGTCTTTATAGTGGTCATCTCGTTCTTGTTGGCGACTTGATCATCGAAAGGATGCCTGGAATTAAATAGTCGTATTATTATTTATGTATACAGTAAACCAAATAAGGTCAAGTTTTATGCAGAATTTAGTCACTATCCCAATAATTATATTGAGTTTACCTAGTATTTCTCATACATATATTAAATACATATTTATCTACACAGCAACAACAACAACTTTACCATTTTAAAGGTACACTGATAACGACAGGATGAACGCTTTTTTTACTTCCAAATGTATAGGTTGTATATTCAAACGGCGGTTGTAAAGATTAATTTTGAGGCATTTGTATAAATTATTACCATCTAGCTTAATTGATAATGTATGATTACTTTACGTGTGCATTAATTTTGAACCAGAGGTTTAACGAATGTATTTTTAATGACAAATTAATTAGTTATTAAATAATAAAAAAAAAATCTTACTTCGTGAATAATATTGATTCGAAAAAAATCACTCATGTGATAAGATTATAAAAAAAACTTATGTTAATGATACTACAGATCTAAAGAATGTCTTAAGTGTTATCATAGAGCTTCTTGATTAAGAATGATCATCTAAGTCTTCACGCGCTTGTTAATTGACCGGCTCCCGCTCTCTTTGCAGTTATCAAAATCGACTCTGATATGACGCAAGCACGTCATGTCAATCCTGGCCGTTTGTTTAATAAATAAAATAGTATTCAGAACCTAAGAATGGAATTTTAAGTGTTGATCGTAAAGCTCGTCGATTGTTATGTAACTCAGCATCAAATCATATACAGTGTTGTCAAATCCCCTCTCTGTATGATGCCCTGTTGCCAAATCTACAGTTTGTTTAAAAAAATAATAAGTATTCAGAATCTAAGAATGTGTCTTAAAGTGTTTCGTAAGGTGGTGGTGTGATTAGTCAAATGTGTGTGTGTGTGGCTGTGTGTGTGTGTGTGTGTGTAGTGTATGTGTGTGTGTGTGTGTGTGTGGTGTGTGCATTGGATTGTATATTTATACTATAGAAAAAATATGACTTGAATCAACTAGATCAATAGATCAATAGATCAAGATCAAATAGATCATAGATCAATAGATAAGGATGGGTAGGAGGATATGGGAGACAGTTCTTTGAATTAAACTTAAATTTTACTGATTTATGCTTTAGAGTATGAAAAATGCAAATTTTTTTAAAGTTATAAACATAAAAAAGAATAATTTGTTGAGTAAAACAAAATTGTTTTAAGAAAAACGAAACAAAATTAAATATAAAAGTTTTATGTCTATGTTATACAAATATACATGAATCCAATAGTCAATAGATCAATGATCATACAAAGGAGGGGGTAGGCTTGATTTACTTGATTTACGATGTACTGCTTTAGATGTATGTAAAAATGCATTTTATTAAAAAGTTATATATATATAAATGGAATAATTTTTTGTAAAAACAAAAGGTTAAGAAAACAAAAAAAAAAAATAAAATTCAATGTATGTATCTAGAAAATGAACACATAAGCAATAGAACAACAGATCAATAGAATAAAATAAGATCAATAGATCACGATGGGTAGGAGATATGGAGCACAGTTTGATAAGTTTGATTTCTGATTTATGCTTTAGAGTATGCAAACAACAAATTTTTTTCAAAGGTTCAAATAAAAAAGTAAATAAAACTGTACCTAAGAATATGAGCAGGAAGAATAAAACAAGAATAAAGGAAAGTTATTAGGAGAAAATTATACAAATATGACTTGAATGCAATAGATCAATAGAATCACGGATGGTAGGGAGGTAATTGGGATACAGTTTGATTTAAACTGATTTTATTGATTTACTGCTTTAGGGTATGTAAAACATGACAATTTTATAAAAAAAATATGACATGGATCAATAGATCAAATGATCAATAGATCAATAGATCAATAGATCATGTAAGGTTAGGAGGGTAGTTGGAGGTGGTTTGATTTTATGATTTACTGATTTACGCTTTACTGCTTTTAAGGCTTTACTGCTTTATGATTTACTGATTTTATTGCTTTTAATGATTTACTGAATTTACTGCTTTAGGGTATGTAAAAACAAACAATTTTAATAAAAAATATGACTGAATCAATAGGATCAATATGGATCAATAAGATCAATTGATTCAAGTAGATCATGGAAGGTAGAGTGGTGAGTGTTGGGTGTTATGATAACATTATACTGAATTTACGCTTTAGGGTATGTAAAATGCAAATTTTTTAGGCTATAAACATAAAAGAATAAATTTTTAAGTAAAACAAAAAGTTGTTAAAGAAAGAAAACGAAAGACAAAATAAATTCTTAAAATTTAGTTCGACAATACTTAAAGTAAAAATTTTTAAAAATTAAAAATAAAAAAAATTAACATAAATTAAATGGTAAAATAAACTTATAAAAAAAAAGTTAGAAAAAATAAATTGAATAACAAACAAAAAAAATTAACCAAGTATAAATGTAAAATAAAAGATTTGTAAAAAAAATAGAAAATAAATTTATAATAAACAAAAATTTAAAAAAAAAAAATTAACGACAAAGTTTTAATGTAAAATAAATACTTATTAAAAAAAAAAGGTAGAAAAATAATTGAAGTAAAAATAAAAATAAAAAAAAATTTAAACACCAAAACTGTTTTATTAATAAAACTTGTAAAAAATAGTTAGAAAAATAATGTTAAATAAAAAGAAAATTAAAATAAAAAAAATTAAACACAAAGTTTAAATGTATAAAATAAAAAACTTATAAAAATCATACCAGAAAATAATTAATAAAAAAGAATAAAGAAACAAAAAAAAAAAAAAAAAAAAAAAAAAATTATATTAGTTTCGTTGTATAAAAGAAAATGACGTTTTGAAAATATAATTCATCTTCAACTTTAGAGAAAAAACGGGTTACCTTTTGCAAGGATGGACAATGCAATTTGACGACATGTACATGTTAGAACAGAAGCAGTTAGGTGAACAGGTTATTGCTATTGTTATCTATTAAACGAATGTTATACTAACTCCGAACCGCACCGCCCAGCACGGTGCCGTACCAAACTCTGTCTCTCAGACTCTCTTCCTTCTCCTTCCGTCCTTCTTCCTCCTTCCTCATTCTACCTTCTTCCTTTTCTTCTTCTGTTTTGCATCCATGCATTTTTTTCAGTCGGGGACCCCGCTCCGTTGGTCCCAGACTACCCTTACGAACCTGATATACCGCTTCATTTTCGTTGCCTCTCACACGTTCAATAAACATATAATTATTTTGATTCGTAACAGTATAGGACTAACGACGCACATATTATTAATCTCAGCTCACCGCACCGGCTCCTAAGCACGGTGCCGCATGCCAACTATCCGAACTCACTCTGACTCAGACTCCTTCTTCACTCTCTTTCCTTCTCTGACTCTTCCTCTTCCATCATTCCTATCTTTTCCTGACTCATCTTTCCTTATCTTCTTCCTCTAGTTTTATGAGTCATTTCCATAGCAGTGTTCTTCTTTTTATCAGGAGTGGACCCCCTCGGGGGGGGGAATCCCTGATCTACGAACCGAATCCGACTCGGAATCCTTTTTCCAACTCCGAATTTATGCATCTTAGAGTCCCTTCCGAAATTTCAACGCCTTGTTCAAACATCATAGTAATTTTAGGGGGCTGCGGCCCCCTACCCTTACGAGGGGGGACGCAGGGGTACGTATCTCGTCTACTAATATTACGGTTATAAATATATATATATATATTATTTATTATATTTATTTATTTATATTATTTATTATTTATTTATTTATTTATTTATTAATTTAATTTAATTAATTTATTTTATTATTTTTATTTTTTTTTTTTTCTTTTTTTTTTTTGATTTTTTTTTTTTTTTATTGTTTCGAAAAAAAACCTGCGGTTTTTTTCGTCGAGTAAAAGCCGGAAAAAATTTACTTCCCGTTTTACTTGGTTCGCTGTCGATCGTTTACTTCCCGTTTTACTTTCCGCCATCCATATATAACTGTCACGTACAGCGATTAATCGACTGAATGTAATTAATAATTTTTCTTTCGATTATATTTTTCAGGCAACCAGAGCACGTAGAAAGACGATTTAAACATCGATATAGGGTAAAAACATCGATAAATCTTTTGGAACCATCAAAAAATGATCTATCGATCATTTAAAACCTTCTAGAACAAAAAACCCCTCCTTTGGGGCTCCGCCCCTTTGGGGCAGTAATCTGGAGTTCAGGACTCAAAACTCGAAGTCGCGTCTTCAACGCTTGAAATTCGTCTCACCGACCTTAAAGCCTAGGTTGATTACCTTAAGATCCCATAGGGCTAAACACAAGATAGGTAGAGTACGGGAGAGGTCTCTCGGCAGTTTTAGAGCGGCATTAGTGTTACACAACTCCATTACTACTTAAGCCTTATTTATATATTGTATTAAAGTTTTACAAGATCTCATCAACTCAATTGTGTTGCTATTCATCTTAATTTTACTGGCACCCTTCCTCAGACGTTTTTTTTTTTTTTTTTAAGACTAAATAAAATTATTAAAATTTAATAATTTTTTTAGTCTTCAAAAAAAAATTCGTCTGAGGAGGGTCCAGAAAATTAAGGACCGAAAGCTTACGAATTTTAATATCTTATGAAGACTCTTGTAAAACTTTTTAATTAAATATATAAATCAGGCCTTCTATTATGATATATATATTTATATAATATTATATATATATAGTATATATATATTTATTATATATTTATATATAATTATTATATATATTATATATATTTATATTAATATATTATATATTATATATATATATTATTATATATATTTATTATTAATTATTATTATATTATAATAACGTTTATATATATATATATTATTATTATTTATATAATATATATTATTATTTATATATATATATATATAATAATGGAGTATTACAAGTATATTCAAATGAGATATATAGGTTATTACCAAATGGACATCGATCTTCATCTTTTCACTTAAACTGTTAACTTACGACAATTAAGTATGTCACGCTTCAATATAAACTACAAATAAAAAAATCACCCTTTTAATTAGAATCGATTTTTTTTCTTTCTTCTTCCGCATTGAGAGTAACGAGAGTCTAGCGGTTCTCTTCTTCTTTTTCTTCTTCTTCTTCTTTCTTCTTCTTCTATCTTCTCTTTTGCTTCTTCTTTCCTTCTTCCAGTAGTCTGATCCTTTTGCATTTACTATTATTAAGATATATTGCTTCAGTAATCTTTTCTTACATATTATTATTGTCATTGATACTTCTTTATATAGTCTTCGGATTTCTTGTTTTCATTTTACTTCAATTCAGAACATAGGAAGAAAGTAACCAAACTCTTTTACACCATTCACACTACCTTTATATATATATATATATATATATATATTTATATATATAATATATATTATATATATAATATATATATATATATATGTATATAATATATATATATTATATTATATAATATTATATATATATATATATTTATATATAATATATATATATAGTGTAGAGCGACGAAGTCACAGTGGAATGGCCCGGTTCGATCCATAGTCGGATCCTTAGTGTAGAAATTAACTAAGAGTCCCCTCTAGACTAGCGGCTATGCCAGTGATAATATAATAGTATATATTATATATATATATATAGTATATATATATATTATATTATAATATATAATATATATATATTATATATATTATATATATTTATATAATATATTATATAATACTTATATGCGTGATGTGTGTAGTGCAGTTGTGTTAGGTATATAGTGCGTTGTAGTTACGAAAGTAATTAATTTTAATATTTAATGATGTTATTACTGATTAATGCATTTCCTATTTTTATTTTTTGGTTATGAATATTATTTAAAGGAAGAAAGGAGCTAATTTGATTTCTCAAAATTAATTCGTGCAGTTAAGAAATATGCAATAAATTTATAATAAAGTATTTGGGAATAAACAACGTTTTATCCTTAAAAAAAAAAAAAATAATAAAAAAAAGTAGCGCTATTTATGAAAAAAAAAATATAAATTTCTTTCTTATCATTAAAAATTTCGTACAGTCCCTTCAGCTTTAGGAGTAGGTTATTAGGTTAGGTTAGGTACTTAAGTTAATTTTTTTAGTTGTTTAGTTTTAGTTTAGTTTAGTTTAGTTAGTTAGGTTAGGTTGGTTAAGTTTCGTTTAGTCTTTAGAGAACTCTAAATAAGCAGATTTTTTTTTTTTTACAGATGCGAACATTTGGGTATAGTCCTGTAGAATGAGTAAAATCTTCTCTCTTCTCTCTCTCTCTCTCTCTCTCTCTCTTCTCTCTCTCTTTTCTCTCTCTCTTTTCCTCTTTCTCTTCTCTCTCTCTCTCTTTATAGGATTGTTACACATTATTACATGGAATTTTCTTCTAATTTAAATAATTGCACACAACAAATTTTTTTTTATTCAACAACAAATTTATTAGCATAACTTGAGATGACTCCCATCAACATCAACAATAGTTTTTTGATTGTATGTGGTAAAATAAATACTTATATTAGAGCATTTCAGTGAGATTTACTGGTAGATATAATACTAAATACACTACTAAATTAGTCTAAACGCTATAACGTTAAGAGGAAGAAGTGCATTAATTGTCTGTTAAGTTACAAAAAAAAATGTAACTAGCTTTTAAAGTTTCACTTCTACACTACTTAATGCTTATCCATTATTTACTTAATTTTATCATTACTACGCATACTTAATTATCACTTACTAACAACTACTCCAATTTATCACTTATTGCACACATCACTTACTACACCACTTAATTTATCACTTACTACGCTAATTAATTTATCACTTACTAAATTACTTAATTTTTATAAATATCCCTATCACTTACTTTACATTTATCGAAATGATAAATTATCTGAAAAAAAAATATATTATGTTCAAAGAAAGAAAGATTGCCAGCACAGTTCTAGATAAGATTTATTTTTTATCAAACCCCTCCCCCTACATAGTTTACTGCTTACATGGCAAACACGATCAAACACTTTTATTTCATGCTGGGTCATTGACATTGGACGAGTATTAATTTTGATATTCAGTTAGAATTTGTTAGACATGATACATAGTATTATTTTTTTTTAAAAAAAATTACGGAAATTATCCATATATATATATATGTATTATTATTATATATATTATATATATATATTTATATAGTTTATTATATATATATATATTATATATATATATATATATTATATATAAATATATAATATTATAAGTATATATATTATTAGTATATATATATTATTATATCTATATATATATTACATATTTATTATATATATTATGAAATTATATATATATATTATATATGATATATTATATATCTATATATTAATATATATTCAGTTATTATATATATATAACTTTTAATTGCCGCAAACTCGCAATTCGATGAAAAGTGCGTTCTAATACAAATTTATAGTTTAATTTTCTTTTTATTTACAGCTTCTGTGTCTTTCTACTCATCTTGGTTTTGTACCTTCATCAATTGCCACTTCTCTCTCTTCTTCTCCTCTTCTCTTCTCTCTCCTCTCTCTCTCTTCTCTCTCTCTCTCTCTCTCTCTTCTACTCTCTCTCTTCCCTCTCTCTCTATGACCATTTTTTAAAATGTCGTTTCTCTTTGGCGTTTAAGACAACGAAATATGTAACGGGTTGAATTATTATATAATGCTAAAATGGTTTATTTCATTTCTCGTTTTTTTCGTCGTTTTGTATTTCTTGGTTGTTTGGTTGTTGTTGGATTCATTGTTATTGCAATATCTGTTTTGATTGAGGGAGTCGTTGAAATTGGTATCTTACTTAATTGTTGCAAATGAAGTAGTGCACGATGGTGTTATTATATTGATTCTTGTGATGTGCAATGTTTGTCATTTGCTTTCGTCGACGCACGCGAAGCGTAAATATTAAATTGGAATTATTTACTTTGAATTCAATAAGCTTCTCTTTTGTCTGTTTATATACCTCGATATAATATATATATATATATTATATATATATAATTATATATATCTATATATAGTATTATATATATATATTAGTATATAGGTATAGTATCGAAATATGATATAATATATTAGTATATTATATGTATTATATATATAGGTATTATGATAATGAAGCTTTATAGTAATATATATAGATATATATATAGCTATTATATATATGATATACTATAGATATATATGCATATCAAGAATTAAGTAAACGTTTATAAATAATAAAACTTTGAATAGAGTAATAGCCTTGTTGAATGGAGATGTCTATCTGACTATATAGATCATTAAGAAATATGATAATAATTAGATAAAAAAAATACCTATACACTGATTAATAATATATCTAATATCCCACAAGGAGAAAGAACAAGGCAATCTCATATATGCTACATATGATACAGCAGACCCCTATGCTCCGACTGTGATTAAAATCCACATGAAACAATAATCCATTTCAAAGTAGAGACTTCTTCCCTTTAATTCATAATAAAACTCAAGAAGCCTACTGCTGTCATCTGCCTAATAAAGAAAGCATATGAAATTTACCGAGATCTCTCGTGAAAAAGTTCAAAAACAGCCTATGAGTGACAAATCGTCCCGTTTAAAACATACCAAATCCACAAACCGTAGTATATTCAAGCATATACATAAGAATAAGAGTTGGCTCATTCATATTAAAACTCTCAGAGCAGCATTCCCATAATTCCGGAGTTCCGCATCTGTACAACCAAATTCGCCAAATTTTCAATACTCATCTACCTGATGGATCACTGACAAAGTAATATCAGCGGTCGTTGCTCTTTCACTGCACACCAACCTCGCACAAGATAAGATTAGACTTGGTTAAACTCGAACGTTACTTAAGCATTCATGCGAAGCCGTCCAAAATTACTGACAAAGAAACCACATTCTTATAACAAAAACAGTGTCACACCAAATTCTGTGAAAAAACCGACTATTCAAATTGCACACGCAGATTTATGCTTCCCTCCTCAGATACGAAGAACACGCACTCCAGCCGTTCTTCCTCGATCTGAATCTCATTTCAACATCAGCAAATAAGACCACATATAGGGATTGTCGATCAAAAGAGAGCCATCTCGTAAATATGTATAGAAAGCATACGATGACCCAGCCTTTGCTTCAATGAGACATTGTAAAACGTGAGCTAAACTACTCTAAAATTTGGAGAACTGTTCAACTAATTAAAACTAATATTTACACAAAGTTGCTATGTATTGCGGAATATCGACATAATGTAAATCGGCGACTTGCTTCAGACCGTGAATTATAATCCAAAAAAAGAACACTCTATACGCAAGGAGAAACAAAAGAAAAAAGAAAAAAACAAAACCAGACCGACCTAGCGTGACATCGACTAGGAGCGAGTTGAGCGAGACAACTCACTCTTGATAAATCTGTTCCCTTTCCAAATAGAACTTTTAAGTGAATGATCACACGAATTCTTTCGAATCCCCGACCCATCTGTAAGATAATCGATCTCTTGGTCCATCATAATAAGAATAATATAGGCGGACCTCGCACCTCTACCGAATGACTCTTTTACGCAGCTTCCTAAATACCGGTTGTCATAAATACTAGGAAACTTCACTTCAGCACCTTATGGGGAGCCCTACTGTACAATACTCTAAGTCAACAGATCTGTAGATCTGACTTACACCCTTTTTCGTTTGACGCCTTAAACACAGAGACTCCCTACTTTTGAACACTTATAATATGCACCACTCTCCACACTGTACTGAAATATTTTAATTTTTGCTCACATTCTAAATATAATAGAAGATAAGAAATAAATACGTCCTGCTTTGATAATATTACATACGGCCAAAGTGGATCATATCAAATTTCACAATGAGCTTTAGCAACGTGAGCCCAAATTTTTAAACCTAAATTTCAAAGCTGGCGTGTTATGACGGCGGAGTGCGCTCTTTTAGCAGTCCACACAGACTATCCAAGTTTCTCACTTCACTAAGTAGGTTTCCGTAAGATCATGACTTTAACTTCTTTCAACCAAGTTTCCTCACAGCAGCCAGAAGCCTGGATTCCACGATCTTTCACAGTAATCCCTGATGGTTCCTAGAGTGTGCAAAGGCTAACGGGAGAAGAAAAAATCTCTTAGCCTAAATACAAAGGCCCGAACCACCCCAAAAGTTATTATTTTTTGTAAACAGATTGCGGAGCAAAGATCTCGTTCGAATATCGCCAATAACACTTTAGAAAATACTTTCGACTCCACAACTCCCATGTTGAGATGTGAAAATAGGGCTATAGCAGCACGTCGACAATCTCGCATCTTGGCGCTGTGTAGACTGTCTAGCTGGCGCTGCTCGGTGCGCGGTATGTCAACTCTGATTACTAACCAGTCCCCGTATCCGCGTGCTAGTGGGCTGATACGCCGATCGATCTCTGCTGTTGCTTTTTTGCAGTACTTTAATTTCGACTTGAAGCATTCTGAATCTTAAAACACAACCGCGTTATCGCTGTAGCAATAATTTCTTTCAGTTGTTCCCTATCTGTAAGAAGACAAATATTACGCATGTTGAACCTCCTTCTCACGTAAATTGGTAATCTGACATCGAAATCGCTGCATAAGAGCCAGAAATGGAAGCCTCTTCTTTTCCTGAAGATTGTTTCTAGGCACCTTCCGGATTCCATCTGCCAATTCTTAGGGACGACCGCTGGGGGGAATTTGCCGGGGGCCGGTCCCTGCGGGGTCTGGTTAGGAAAATTGAAATGTAAGTCAAAAACACTGAATGTCTTAAAACTTAGAAGCTCGTAGGATGAAATACAATAGAAATTTCAATTATATTTTTATAATTTAAGATTATAAAAAAGGAACTACATTTTATTAATTCAATTAGAATAAATAATAGTTGTATAGTCACCAGTTTTTAGAAAATGAAATTGATTTTCTAGAAGAATATGTATATTAATTATAGTTAATATATATATTTTATTATATATATTTTATATATATTAAATTATATATATATTATATATAGTATTATATATATATATATATATATAGTATATATATAATATAGTATATATATTAAACTACTTTGTCGTGTGATACATTTACTTGTAGAGAGAAGCGCCTTGGATTCTTTTAGATATTATGCTTTACTGTCACTTATTTTATTACTAAATGTACAAATTAAAAACATTGTAAAGACACTTTTTTTTATGAAAATAAATTTTAAAAAGGAAAGCTAAATTTCGTCCCGACACGCGAGACTCTTCAGGCTAAGGGACTGGGTTTCTTTCTTGATCTTCATCAGCTCAAGTGTGTTTCAGTTGGTCTGCTATTTCTTCATGGTGTTGTTGATATATTTTTCATTTTTCGAGATTCATTTTGTAAAAATCTATTCTTAACTATCACGGCAGATGCTTATTTGTAGTTGTTTACTTTATAAATGCAAAAGGCATTCCATGATCTTTGCGATGGTTCGTGTGAAATTGATATTTCTTCAATCTTTATATTGCTTGATTATATGATAGAGGTGCCTGTGTTACGCTATGCACTTGTTAAAGCTGATTATATGCTCCTTGTGCAGGATCATCTGTATGTTGATTTATAGTTTTATTGTTGCAAATCTATGGTTTCCACTATATATTTTTATTGCAAGTATTGCAGGATATGTTATATACAGCTTTGGGGAGATTTTCTTTTCGTTTGGGTTGAGAATGTTTTTTAGGTATGCTTATTTGATGAAATGAAAGGTAATATTGTAGTAGAACACAGCTGGAATTTCATGGTAATGAGAATTTGATAAAAAGAGAGGTGTTTTTTTCAGGGGAAAGGTGCTATAAGTCTCTTTTTTGCTTTGTTAAATGCTTTTGTAATGAAAAAATTCAGGATAGTAAAGTGATTTTGAAAGGATTGTGGATGTATTCTAGTTTTCTTGTGCTAAAAGAGGTGGAGTACATATAGAAAGCACAGGAGAATAGAGATGACAAGAACAGCTAATTTTGTGTTGTTGGGAATGATTAGATAGCCACAATGACTATAGTTTTGGTGCGAATGTTGGTTTCTATATATAGTAAATATGATAGTATTTAGGTATAGTCCATGTGTTTAAAGTATCAGGAAGGGAATAGATGTTGTTGGAAGATTTCTATCGATATACTGAAGCTAAGATAATGAGTTAAATTTAGTTTTTTGGCTAATTAGAGATTGGTTGTTGTGAGGGAGGAACAAAATGTCATTCTACTATCTTAAATCATAAACTAGTTGTTTAGATAAAAGTGGTGTCATGAATAATATGATAAATCTGTTGTTCGCGGTACATCCAGTGATGTTAACCTGAGGTCATGTTGAGACTATGGGATCCCATACCAGTGCACCGAATAGATTTGCTGTAATATTTGCCTAATTAAAATGAAAAAGTTATGCCTTAATGAGAGATTGCCCTTCCCGGTTCATAAATTAAAAACAGCTCTTAATCATCTCATTAACAACATTAACTTTCTTTTCATTTTAATGGCAAATATTACAAGCAAACTTTCGGATATGATCTCCACTGTCTCCCATACTCAGTAACTATATATGGAACTAACAGAAATATTTATATATTTTACTCCACCCTTATTATATAACAATAGTTATGGATTAATAGTAGATGAGCTTTTGTTTCCCTCCTCACGCCCAACCATCTCTCTCTTTTGGG
>JABUQX010068555.1:7500-15000 GCA_015478945.1 Trachelipus rathkii | reverse complement strand
CGACGAGCAAAGCGGGCTTTCATAAACGAAAGTGCTGCTAACCTCCTTGGTTCTCCCTCTGATAAATTTTTCTGGCCTCTTGCCAAAACATCTCTAACAACTTCTGTAACTCTGCCTTTCCTCCTCTTATTCTCTGATGGTTCTGTTGCTAATACTCCCAACTGAAAAGGCCAATCTCTTCGCCTCCTATTTTCCTCTACTCAACCCTGGACGATTCTTGGCATTCCTCTCCTCCCTTCTCCTCTCAGGTGTCCTATGTCTTTGCTTGTGATTACATTTGATAGGGTGGGCTCCTGAAGATCTATGAAGTTAGGAAGGCGGGGGGGCCGATGGCTTCCCCTCCCGAGTTTTGAGGGGTGTGTCTTCCCCCGAGCTTGGCCCCTCCCTCGTTTCAACTATATTCTCTATGTCTCATACTAACTTTTTCTCAGTGTTGGAAGCACGCACCATGTCCAACTATTCCGAAAAGGAGCCGCCTCTGATCTTCTAACTACGCCGCCTTTCTCTCACTGTAATCTATCTAAGATCTTTGAACCCTCTTAACTCTCACTTCTTAGACCATTTTGGAATCTCATTCTCTTCTTTCCGATCGCAAGTACGGCTTTCGGCGTTCGAGGGTCTACTGGTGGATAACTTTCCTATCTTACTGATTTATGGTTTTCGCCCTTAGGAAACTACGGGAGACTTGCGTGTGGCGCTTGAACATTTCACAAAGCATTTGGACGCGGGTATGGCAGCGCCGTCACTTGCTCTCCAAGCTCCCTCCTTTGGGTTTCCTCCTTCTCTTTGCTTACTTATGTTAGTTTTCTTTCAAATCGCTCAATATCGGCTGTTTGTTGATGGGGCGACTTCTTCTTCCTTTTTCTGTCCAAATGTGGTGTTCCTCAGGGTTCTGTCTATCTCTACTTTATCCTACTTTTCATTAATGATCTTCCACCTGCACATCTAACTCTATTCACTCATATGCGATGACTCGACCTTCATTCTTCAACTCATTTTAATTCTGCTCCTCTTTTACTTCTAGAATTGCCTCTGTTTAATTTCCGATTCTATCTCGCTGATCTGGATAGAAATTTCCGGGGTGGTGGGGTCGTCTCACCTTGTGCAAATTCAATTCTTAAAAAACTCAACTTCTTCAAATCTCCTCTCTAAGACACCATCTAACTTTCCTATCTCTTCGACGGTTCTCTCGCCTCTCCTGTTGACAATATAACCACATCCTTGGCCTTAACAAAAACAAAAAATGTCTTGGAAACCTCACATCACACGGTTGCTAAGGCGGCCTCAAAGAAACTGGGAAGTTCTGTTAGACTTGAGTTTTTCCTCTTCACAGGTACTCCAGTTATACAAGGGCCCTCTCCGCCTTGTATGGATTACTGCTCTCATATCTGGGGGGCCTCAGGTTTTCACCCGGCTTCTGGATGGGTCGAGTCAAAGGCCAAAAGATTTATAAACTGTCCGTTTCTTTTTCTAGTTCACTTGACCCTTATCTTTGCCGGCGCTGATGCTTGGTGCATCTTATCTCCTTTTCTATATGGGGAGGTACGTAAGCGCAAGTGCTCGAGGGAGCTTTTCCACTCGCGTGCCACCCCCTTTAAGACGCCCTCGTAGCACAAGGGGGTGCTGTGTCAGCACATGAGTTTTGTGTTGAATATTAGCAAACTCCGCACTAGTTCGCTGTGGTGCCTCCTTCTTTCCAGCCCCTTCTGTTCTGTGGAATTCTCTTCTATCTCTGTGTTTCCTACTCAATTTAATCTCCTCACTTTAAAGCCCGCGTCTGTGCTTCATCTGCGTGATTGCGTTAGTTGATGGTTTTTGTTTGATTTTAACACGCCTCCTTGAATGGGTTTGCCGGAGCGTGGTAGTCTGTAAAAAAAAAAAAAAAAAAAAAAATATATATTATAATGGTAAGGTCCGATATCCCGACACAATTTGAAAAAAATTTGATGTTTGCCAGATTAGCGCTTAAAATGTAATTTAAGCGACTATTTTACAAAGGAATACTATTTTTTTAGGCAGCAAAAATAATATATATATATATATATATATATATATTATATATATATATATATATATATATATATATATATATATATATATATATATATATATATATATATATATATATATATATATATATATATATATATATATATATATATATATAAATATAATATATTATAATATATATTTAATCGTAAACTGTTATTAAAAGGGAGACGAGAATTATGCAAAAACTAACCTTCAGGACAAATTCTGTACTGTTTACGAAACTTACGAAACTCACGAAAAAATTATAATTAATATTGTAAATGCTACAATTTTCACCACAAATGCAAGTTTTATTTTCTTGTATTAATTTATAATACTGTAGAAAGGCTAATAATGTAATTTTATTTGAAATTATGAAATCTATGTCAAATACCTATGTCAACGAAAAAAGCGCACACTTTATTTGAGTAAAATAGCTTCATTAAAAAAAAGTCCGAATAACTTTAATTATTTAATTAATTAAATAATTATTTAATTAAATTAATTATTTTAATTAATTAATTAACCTTACTGAATATAACCAAACTTAAATATTTATAATTCTTGAAATTATAGAAAAATGTCGCCTACGTTTATAATTTGGAGCACAACAAACAAATAATAGAATTCTGGCAACATTCTATTTTTTTTCAAAGGTGTCGGGCATATCTGGACTTTAACATATATATATAGTAATATATAATATATATATATATATATATATAATATATATATATATATTATATATATATATATATATATATATATATATATATGTTATATATAAATCTAATAATATATATTATATATATGTAAATTTATTATATTTTAAAAAATATGTGCATATATATATATATATATATATATATATATATATATATCTTAAACAACCGCACACACACACACACACACACACGCGCCCGCGCGCACACACACACACACACACACATACGATTTCCTTTGCATTTCGTTTTTCTGCATCCTTCTAAACTTTCTTGCTTCTCTTCCTATTTATTAACTGTTAATTATAATGATGATAACAATATTAATAATAACAATAAGTATTTCAACAAGAGGATTAATAATAATAATATTGCAATATTGGTATTCATAACATTAACTCATCATGAACAATATCGTTTTTAATAATGAGAAAAACTATAATAACAACATTAATAAGTTATAGGTAATTATCACCATTTGTTGTTGAAACCAAATTTAAGGAAGGTAGAAATGTGCGCGTTAGTATTTTGACAATAAGAAGTTTTTGATGTTTCTACGAAAGGACCCTAGGGTGGGTGACTCCTGAACATTTTTAGGGAGATTATTCCATTCATCTATGCCTTTATAGGAGATGGCCCTTCGAGATTTTGTTAGGATGAATTTTGCTTTGTTTAGGGTGTGGGAATTTGTGCTATGGAGATTGTTTTTCCTCACTAGTTTGGTACTGCATAATCATATTAGACAAAAGTTCATTTGCAGTTCCATTTATGACTTTAAATATGTGACTACTTACTGTTGAGGGTATTGTAGATATCATGAAGTTTAGCATGGACATAAATTTTTTGTATTATGGTCTTGTGTGTTCACAGTAGTTTTGAGATCCTGAAATATTACACGAATTAGCTTTTCTTGCATAATAATTAGAGGTTGCAGCAATATTCGCTTGCACAGCCAATATTGACAGACAATAGAGTAGATGGGGATAAACAAAACTATAATAAAAGTTTTTTTAAAATATATTTTATCAAATTTTTTCTTTTCCTCTCCATTTTATATTGCAAATTTAAATGTGTATAATATATTTATGTCTTTCTTTGAAAGAAAACTTCTCATCGAACACCTAACAAATAACACCTAACACCTAACACCTAACACCTAACACCTAACACCTAACACCTAACACCTAACACCTAACACCTAACACCTAACACCGTTTTGTTTTGAGTTGGTATTTATTAAGTAGTTAGATTTGAAGGTTTAGGGAGAGCCTGTTTTATTTTTACACTGTAATTATATTTTTTAATTCTTTATTTATTTTGCAGTTAAGTGTGTCTATACAGTCTGATATTAATATTGCTGTGTCGTCAACATATTGAGTGTGTATTGAATTGTGACAATTTGAAAGATTTATATATTATATATATATTATATAATATATAATATATATATATTATATATAATATATATATATTATATATATAATATATATATATATATATATTATATATATATATATATATATATATATATATTTAATATATATATATATATAAATATATATATATATATATCTTATAATATATATATATATATATCTATTATATATAATATATATATATATATATATATATATATTATATATATAATATCGGTATATATATATATTAATATATATATATATATATTATATATATATATGATATAATAATATATTATATATATATATATATATATATCTATATATATATATATATATATAATATATATATATATATATATATATATATATATATATATATTATTAGCAGTAGTAGTAGTAAATTATTATTATTATTAACTATTATTATTATTATTATTATTATTATTATTATTATTATTATTATTATTATTATTATTATTATATTATTATTATTATTATTATTATTATTTATTATTATTATTAAAATAAAAATTTTTATATATAAAAAAAAAAATATTATGAATCATAAAAAAGCAAAATTTTTACGACCACAAAAAGTAGTAGTTGCTATTGTTGAAGCTGTAAGCAGCAGTAGTAGTTGGAGTAGTAGTAGTAGTAGTATTAATAGTAGTAGTTGTAGCAGTAGTAGTAGTAGTGGCAATACTAGAGGGAGTAAAGAGATAGGTAAGGCTGTAATCATTATATTAATTTATTATTATTATTATTAATTATTATTATTATTTATATTATTATTATATTATTATTTTTTATTATTATTATTATTATATTATTATTATTATTATTATTATTAATTATTATTATTATCATTACATTTCATTAATCATTTTATTTTTCTAGTTATTATTAATTATTATTATTATTATTATTATTATTAATTATTATTATTATTATTAATTATTATTATTATTATTATTATTTATTATTATTATTAAATTGGCTTTCTTTTAAGCTTAAAAAGATGAACATATATTTAACACTAAATATTGTCTTAAAAAAGCCAGTTAATATATTTTGGCTCTTAAAAATAGCGTAAAATTGCAAAAGAGATGTATGAAAATTGTCATGAGTTAAATACAATACAATATGACATTCATACTTTCATTGGATCTCAACAGACTTCTTTACAGCAAATAAATTTAGCATTAAAAATAGAACAGCAGAAAGCCATTAGCATGCCTATGTTAATTGATAATAATTTAAATTTAGATTATTCTGTAAAAGGTGTAAATATAGCTGTACATAATATATAACGTATAGGGTATATATATGCAGATTATAACTTAAATAAAAATGCGTTAGCCTCAGATCATACTTCTGTGGCGTCCTGTAAACACGTGCATTTGGAAAGGTTGTATGTTGCTGCATATATCAAATTATATATATATATATACTATATATATTATTATATATAAATGTATATATATATATATATATATAATATATATATATATATATATATATATATATATATATATATTAATATATATAATATATATAATATATATAATATATATATATACTGAACTTTTCTCCTTTAAAGGTAAGTTAACCGGATATATATTCGAACGAACATGTAATCAAATTTTTTTTCGATTATTTCAGGCAAAAGTGCGACAAGGTTGCCAATGGAGTTTTTTTTTTTTTTTTTTTACTAAAGAATACCGCAAGATTAAACAGCAAATGATTTGAAAGAGTCAAGTCTCTGGCCCTCAGCGGGGCCGAACGAGGGGGAATTCGTCCCCTTCTGTCCTCCGTCGCTCCGAGCCCTAAAAAATATATATAAGAAAAAAAAATAAAAAAAATTAACATATAAAAATTAACATGAATAAAAAAAAGCAACTTGTGGAAACTTTCGCGATCTTTCTATTGGAGTTTTAGCTAACATGTGACACTGCTGGGCTGCACGAGCAGATTTCTGCGATTGTCGATATTATGACATTTTTTGTAACTACCTTTAAGGAGAAGTGCCTATATATATTATAATATATATATAATATATATATATATATATATATATATATATATATATATTATATATATATATATATATATATATATATATATATATAATATGATATATTTTTATTTATATATATAATATATATAGGAACTTTTCTCCTTTAAAGGGTAGTTAACCGATTATATATCGAACGAACAATGTAATCGATTTTTTTTTCGATTATTTCAAGGCAAAAAGTGCGAAAAGATTTTAAAACAGCTTTTTTTTTTTTTTTTTTAAACTAAAGGAATACCCAGATTAAATCGCAAAGATAAGAAAGAGTCAGGGTCCTCTCGCCCGCAGCGGGGACGACGGGGGGGATTTAAACCCCCCCTCTGTCCCAACGTCAGCCTCGAGCCCTTAAAAAAAAAAAAAAAATTAAAAAAAAATATAACATATAAAAATTAACCATGAATATAATAAAGCAACATGTGGCAACTTTTTCTCTTCTTTTTTTGGAGTTTTAGTTGCAGGTGGCTGTGCATGGTTAGACGATTAGTGTTCAGCGATATTACGATATCTGTATTTTTATGTAACTTCCTTTTAAAGGGTAAGTGCCTATATATATATATATATATATATATATATATATATATATATATATATATATATATATATTATATATATAATAATAAATATATAAATATATTTTTATATACAATATATAAATATATATATATATATATACATATATTTTAATATTATATATATATTATATTATATATAATATATATATATATATATATATATATATATATAATATATATAATATTAATATATGTTATATATATATATATATATATATATATATTATATATATATTTATATATATATATATATATATATATATAGAGGAGAGAGAGAGCGAGAGAGAAGAGAGAGAGAGAAGAGAAGAGGAGAGAAGAGAGAGAGAGAGAGAGAGAGAGAGAGAGAGAGTCTTTAGTTTTTAATTCTTTATTTCGTAAATATAGTACATTAAAAAAGCAAAATAAAAAAAAAAAAAATTTCACCCATCGGAGGAGGTGGGGTGTCATGGGGGGAGCGCGGCGGGTGAGTTTATTTAAACAGAACAACCAATACGAAACAGATAATAAAAAAAGCTGGTATTCCTTTTCAAATATAGTACATTAAAAAAGCAAAATAAAAAACCAAAATAGTTAAAAATTTCACAAAAAAAATTGTGCTCCATTATTAATTTTTCCACACTTCATCTAAGGATATCTTCTCTGTTTTGAACAAACTATATCCTTACTTTTAAACCCATCAA
>JABUQX010068554.1:0-16312 GCA_015478945.1 Trachelipus rathkii | reverse complement strand
TTGCCTTAATAATCAGAGAGGATTGTTTTGGCAATCGGAAGAAAAGTTACACCAGTGGCTGGAGACAGTTACTTTGGTGAAAAAAGATTGAATTGTCCTGATAATCGAAGAGATTGCTGGGACAATGAAATTTGAAAAAATAAATTGCCTTGGTGGTTGAAAAACCAATTGCATTGGCAATTGGGAACAAAAAACTAGGAATAGATGAGTTAAAGACTGCCTTAACAATGTAAAATAAATTATTGCTTTGGCAGTCAGAGTAAAAGTTAAATAGTTGACGAGTCAAGGACTGGCTTAGTAATGAAAATAAATTATTGCTTTGGCAGTCAGAAAAGACAGTAGAAAATTTTGTTATTATGAGAATAATGGTTATTTATTGATTATTTCAGCATGAATACCAGACGAAGGACATCAAACCCAGACGAGTTGTCATCGGAAAAGATTGTGGTTGTTGGGGACAGTCGGGTGCGATCTTTGGCGGAATACCCCAGATGGGCCCCATACACGGATATAACATTCTATTACAAAAATGGCATAAAGCTGATGGAAATGTTACAACTCACGGAAGCTATTCTTGAACGGAATATGGAATTGGGGGATGATTTGATTCAAATAGTCATCTTAGTAGGATTGCATTGCGATTTGACCCAATTAAGACATCTCCGAAACACCAACAAACAGATCATGAAACCCAATTCAGAATTGCAAATGGAGAGATATGTTGTCACACTAGCCAGACAGTTAATTAGATGGGGAAATCAATACCCATTTTGCAAGGTAATATGTACCTTACCATTTACACCCGATTTTGACCGATACAACTATAAAAAACTTAGAGGAAATTTAACTAGAGAACAGCTTGAACAGCAATATACCACCAGAATGAGTCGACGCTATTTACGAGATTTTGTAGACATAATCAACGACTTTTATGTTCAATGGAAGGAATATATACGTCCTAAACCGCTTGCTCTGGCACGGATGGGGCAGTATACATGGAAAGAGACAAAATCTAGGAGACAAGGTACAAAGAGGAGAGTTGATCCCCGAGAAAATATGGAACCCTACCCTGGCCAAACCACTGATGGACTTCACATGCGAGAGAAAGCTGTCAAACATTTCTGGAGATTGTGCAAAGAAGGCATTAGACACTTTAAAAAATTCAATAAACGTGGATATGAATTGGAGGACAATCACCAGGAGATGGGTTTGTGGACCATAAATTTAGACCCAGTAGAACAACGAACTGACCATGATGATAAACGAACATGGGTGGAAATCAGAAGTGGATGGTTAGAGGGGGATTTCTTGGAGGAAAGTACACAATTAGACAAATTAAAGATACACTATGTGAAAATAATAAAAGGACGTACCACTAGAATCATTAAAGAGGACATATGGTATGATGAAATTAAAATAGAACCAACTAATGAAGTAATTAATGAAGATGAACAATAAGAGAGAATGATCATAAGACCACACGACGTGATCTTTCGGAATGGAGGTATTGTAGGGCCTAACCTAAAACTAATAAATCCTACATACCAGGTAAGCCATCCTTGTTCATGTTTGTGGAAGTTAGAAATTGTAAATATAAAAGTTAATAATGTAGATATAAAAAATATAAAAAATTTATATATTGTAGGGAAAACTAAAAATGAGGCTGAAAAAATATATATATATATATATATATTATATAATATATATATATATATATATATATATATATATATATATATATATATTATATATATATATATAATATAATATATATATATTATAATATATATATATATATATGTGTGTGTAAATTATGTTGTGTGTATAGTGTATGTTAAGTAGTGTGTATGTGTGTGTATGTGTTATGTATGTGCTTTATGGTATAGTAATGAAAAAGAATTTACCTGCTAAGTAATTTTTTAGTGGTTTAGAAAGAAAAGCTAAATTGTAAATATTAGTAGGAGAGACAGGAATAGTTTTTAAGAAGTTTAAAATCATGTGATTGTAAATTAGTGAAAGTATTAAAATAGTTCGTAAAGAAAAGAATAAATAAAATAAATATATGTGTGAAGAATTAGAAGTAGAGAGAAAGAGAATAAAAAGTATATTAATTAGATTAAAATAAATAAAAAAGAATATTAGATGTTAAAATACTGTTAAAATTATATTGTCTTTGTCTTTGCTATTCACACTCATGAAAAAATGCTTTTACGGCATTTATTAA
Source organism: Trachelipus rathkii (assembly GCA_015478945.1). Lineage (NCBI taxonomy): Eukaryota > Metazoa > Arthropoda > Malacostraca > Isopoda > Trachelipodidae > Trachelipus > Trachelipus rathkii. The sequence continues at coordinate 14,088 of JABUQX010068554.1, read as the reverse complement.
ATGTTAATGAAACAGAAAATTTAAAAGAACACGAAAGGACTTTTTTTAGAATGGAAACACTCTCGTGACGTCACAAAAACGAATCAAGATGGCGGACACAGAGCGCAAATCGCTGCACTTGTCATTCTGAACCGAAACCATTCGGAAGTGTTTCCTCTGTATCTGTGATATTTTGATATTTAGATTTCAAGTTAGGAAAGTTTAACAATTGTGACTGTAAATATTTTAATTATTAGATATCTTTTTCGATTAGGCTTTTTTGATACTTTTATATATTGCTACCGAAGTATTTGGATTGTAAATAAAAAGGTAATATTTTGCAAATTATATATTGGTAACTTATTTATTTAGATTTTAGCACTGGCCATTTTCTTGTTTATGGAAATTTAATATTGGCTATTTAGGTCAATTATTCGGATGTTAGCACTGGCCATTTTCTCAATTAGGAAAATTTGATAGCGGCCATTTTGTTGGCTGTTTATTGGAATTTAGCTGTGGCCATTTTCGCGTTTATGCGTATCAACATTATCTATATTTTTCGTTTGCTGAACTTAGCTTTGGCAATTATTTCATACATTAGGCTACCTCTGTGATCGATTTAGTTATTTATTGGAATTTAACGTACATAAATTATGAGATTATTATTCTGGAATAATATATATGGTAATGTAAGTTAGAATATAACTCTGTATATTGTTCAAATTACTCAAGTTTTGTGATCATTCTGAATTTTGGTTACGAAAGTTAGGATATAGTAAGTTAATAATTTGAAGGTTTTATTTGATATTTTTGGAAAATAAAGTTGTATAGCAAGAATTGAATTAAATAAAGAAGCCTTTGGGATAATTATAGTAAACAATAAGGGAATTTGAATTAACTTAGTCAAAGAAGTGTTGTATTTTAAGAAAATATTTTAATTGTTTTGTTTTGTTGAAAATTAAAGAAAAGAAAAAGCTGTTTATTTTACTGAGTTGATCCTTGATCATTGAAATATATTATTTTATGGTTTATTAGGTATTTTGATAGACTTCAAGTTAAAATATATATATATTAAACTAGTTGTTGACATTTTGAAAATTGCCGGTTGACGCCATTTTGGTTTCGCCGGTTGTCACCATTTTGAATTCACTGACTGACGCCATTTTGAAAATAACTGACCATTGACTGGGACAGTTAATAATAGCGATATATTGCAACAAATTTGAAGACAGTTATAATTGATTGAGACATTGGATATTAAGTGACAGTTAATGAAATAAATCAAGCTTATAGTTATATAAACATAAACTCAATTGAGACTTTGATTTAGCTATCTGACATTTTGGGACTTTATAATTTAAACTTTGAAAGTAGTTAGAGTGACTTTATATTTTGGAACTTTATATTGTTTAGGACTTTGACAATTTAAATTGACTTTGAGCTTGACTGATTTAAACTAAGTTTGGACTTAGATATTTTGAATTAATTTTGGACTTCAATGGTTTTGGACTTCGATATTTTGAATCAACTTACATTTTGAATAGTTTAGATTTACTTTGACTTTTACGTGAATTAGTTTGAATTAACTTAGACTTTTGATACTTTAGAATCGACTTACAGTTGGGTAGGTGGAATTACTTTGGACTTTCGACATTTTGAAATTTAATTCACGTTTTGATGAAGCAAAGTGGTTTTCAATTTACATAAATTAAATCGACTTTGAGACTGGATAATACACATTGACTTGGACTTGACTGGTACAAGTTGACTTACATTGAGAACACTTTGATTTTGGAAACCGAATATTTTTCCTAACCTGGACTTTTATTTTTGAGTTTGAGCATTTGAGTGCTTTGACAGTTAAAACATTTTAAGTTGAATTGAGATGCATACTTATTATATCTAGGGTATTGTGACATTGGAATAACTTAGCTTTGATGAACATTGCCATAAAACTGTATAATTGTATTATAAGTTGATGTTGTAGTTAATATTCGTTACACTTTTGTTTCAGTAATTTAAATATTTATAATCCTTTGAGCAAGGCTGTTGAGATTAGCCTTTGAAATCTTGATTATAATTGTTTAACTTTGAGGTATGACATTTTACCAACAGTTTTTATTTTAGAATTTAGTATGATCAGTTCATTTTAACTATTATTGAACTAGCTTAGATAGTTGATACTTTGCTTAAACTGTAAATGAATGGAAAGACTTTTAGGAAACCATTCCAAGTTTTAATTTAATGAGTTTGGTTTTGATCGTATACGAATAGTTTGATTGTAAATTTAGGATTTATTGAAGTTCTCGAGGTTCAACCTTGGGGTAAACGTCTCTGAAAATACTAACTACAGAAACTACTTTACTTAGACTAATTACTAAAGGATAAAGATTTGATACGCATCATCATTGTTTATTTAATAATTTGATAGTAGGTTTAAGAAAATTAGACACAACGCATTGATCAGTTTAGTTTATTGCACCACTATACACAATTGGAGTGACAGTTTATTTTGTTTCAAATTAGGCAATTTTACTTGGGGTAGTGCGGATATTTGAGGCCGTCTGCTGTGCACTACAACAACGCCCCTAAGATTGTCCACCCGACCACATTGAACTTTAGATCTATACCTCTATCTATACCACTGGTTTGAAAGAATGTTAATAAAAATTGAAGAAAAGGACAAATCAATATTCTATAAACTGAATTCTACAAACCTAGCAACCAAAAGCTCTGTGATTTGTTAGATTCAATCAGGCAGTCACAAAATTATTTTTGAATCTGTTCAGTCTGAAATCTGAATAATTATCAGTTACTGTATATCTAAATCTGTCAGGTAGCTATAGATGTAGTTGCCAGAATACCACTTGTCACAGCCTACATACATGATCATGTTGAAACTGGACAGTTATTGCTTCTATAATACACATTCTGAATGTGTACATATAGTGATACCAGTATGGTAACAACAAGGGCAACTCTCAAGAATCTCAATTTTTACTCCTAATGATGATAACTGATAAGATATAATATATTAATATTATAAGAATGATGAATTAATTTATTCATAAATCATACTTAGTTACTAGTTATCCAGTCACCATTTATCACTGTGCAAAAACATTCATATTTTAGTTTATAAAATTAAGCCATGAATTAAAATAAATACTGTAACGACAGTTAATAGTTATTAGCTGTAACAACTTCATTACAATGAATTTAGAGTATATTCTGTGATTTTAACAAAATTTAGTTTTGATACAGTTCTACCAGACTATTATTTGGAGAAGAAATTAAGGAAAAAAAAGAACTGAAAAGTCTAAAGCAACTAGTAACTAATAGAAATACAAACAAAATACTGTATTTATATTATAGCCAAATTAACTTACTGAAAAATTTTAAAATTAGACCTTTAATTATCTTATATAGAATTAGGCTACCCAAATTCTATTAGGCTATACAACACTATATATAAGCCAAAGGTAAGTCCAGTAGAAAACCATAAGAACAGCCTAACTAGGATCCCAGCCTACACATATTAGACCCTAACTTTAGCTAGGGTATAATTTCTACTCTATAGAAATTACAAACACAAACTAAACATACAAGCACTCTTATACAAAAACAAAATATAAATACTACTATAAGAAGGTATACATATACGCTGTTTGCGAAGATGAAATGTTCTTTGTTTGTCCTTTATTTTCAAAGACAGTATTGGTATTTATATTATCCTTTTTTTTTAAAGACGATATTGCTATTCATGATGTAGTATGTATTATAATATTTGTAAGAACATACTATCAAAATATTTTATATTTATAATTTGTTTTTTTATTTTATTCTACAGAAACAAAAAGGACAGTAGTGGCTGGGTTAGGATCCTAATACCACTTAATGTCATTAGAATGCTCATGCATGCCTAAGTTTTCTGGTGCGTGGTGCTCACCTAACCCCCAGCTCTAGGGAACAAGCTGATGATGATGATCAATATAATTAAGAAAATTTTACCTCACTATATCTGATTTCCATGAAATTCAACAATTCTTAGCTTTATGAAGACTATGAATAATACCAAATTTTAGGGCATGTAAAGTTTAAGAAAAATCTTGGAAAATGTGAGACTAGCATGTATTCAAATTAAGATAGCAACTCTTCTAGTTAGGCTAGAAAAATGAGTCGTGTCATTTTGTAGCATTTTTCAAGGTCTTTTCAATGGGTTATGAGGAAAATATTTTTTCAAAATCTATATCAAATTTGAATTAAAATTTTTTGTAGTACATGATTAATAATTTTCAAACAAATTAAGCAAATACCTTAAACATATGTCAAATGTCTGGCAAAGTTTTGCTATGGGATGAAGATGGCTTCATATTTTAAATTATTTATTAAAAAATAATGTTTTCCAAAACTAGACCTAACCTAGATGGATTTACATTGCCGTAAACCTAAGTGGAACTCTGATAATCATGGATATACTACTATTTCTTTTACAGTCTTCCCTTGGGCCTATTTTATAAATTACGATAAAAAGAAATTCTGGTCTGATTTTCTATAAGACAAGTCTATAGGATTTTTTTTAAACTTTGAGAGGCTGTAACTTTTTTAACTAAAGACTTTCAGCATTGTTTTTTTTATTTATTATTTTTTTAGGATATGCTGCAAGTTTTATAAAAATCTAAGTAGGGGCTCTTAATGCAAACAATTAGTCTTGATTTAGGGCCTATATATTTTTGTATCATTATTAAATTTATTTCTAAATTTTTTATATTTTTTAATTTTATTTTATTGTATTGTACGGAAAAAAAATTTAATTTGCAAAACTTTTTAAAGATCATAGCAATTATTGAGTTTAACACTCTTACAAAATATTGATATTTTTTCTGATAATTATTTTTTTATATATATTTTTCATCCCCATGTAAAAATATTATAAAACACTGGTGCCAAACCTCTCTCATATATAAATGTAATAAATCTACAAATTTTTTTTTGTTTAAATTTACTTTAAGACTCGCCAAACCTCTCTCATATATAAATATAATAAATCTACAAATTGTTTTTTGTTTAAATTTACTTTAGGACCCATTAACTTTAGGTTATGATGTTTTGTTAATTATACACAGTAAATCTGTATCTACTTAACCAAACTCATCATAACCTTACTGATTTTTCGAACATAAAATTTAATTTTTTATTAATAATATTTGTCAATGTTGCTTTTACGAATATCAAAACTGATTGATTTTAAAAAAATATGAATTTTTTTTGGAATCTGTTAAACTCAATAATTACCAAGATCAATTTTTACACATGGTTTCATAATATGTCTATTGGTTATAGTCTTACCTTTCCTCGCAATTTGTAAAATAGCCTATGCTATAAAGCGTGATAAAATGAAGTTCCAATCAGTTCAAGTATAAGAAAACCCTATTCACAACGTTGAGTAACTTTTTTCTCTAAAGATGTCATTCATTTTTATTTTTTGTTTTTTACTTAATTACTTTTGTTTTTAAATATATGCTGTGTTTTTATAAAAATCGATGATCTGCTCTAATTTGTAATTTGTAGACCTAGCCAAATGAAACTAATATGCACCAGCCTAATACCTGACTGCTTATTTCTAGGATTAGTAGGCCCTAACATTTATTGCCTAATGTTTTAACATTAGGTTATGTGAACGCTGACCAACCCTTGATAGAGTCAGCAGATATATAAGCCTCCTATTTCTATTTTGATAGCAACAGTCAAGTGGGGAAATTAGGGTGTAGGCTTAAGGTTGAATTAAAGGCCTAACTAGTTCAGACTCACTGGTAAGGCAAACTTTGCTAATATTCTTTCAAGGCTCATCTTGGTACACAATAGAGTCTAAAAATAATACAAATGAGATGTAAAAGTTTAGTAAAAAATAAAAAAAAATTAAAAAAAAACGACTAAGATATAACAAAGCATTAGTAAATATATTTTTTTCGAGAAAGTTAAAAGAAAAAGAAAAACAAACACAACCACAGAATAGAGAAACGTGCATAGTCTAGCAGTGATTTTCGCTAGTTAATGGTTGAAGGTTGAAAAAACATATTTGCACCATTCCTTAAAAAAAAAAAAAAAAAAAAAAAAAAAAAAAAAAAAAAAAAAATGAATAAATAAAATAAATAAATAAATTAAAAGACACACTAGATAATTTTATAAATATATTAAGAAATGACCGAAATGAAAGTATATCACATTAAAAATTTTGTATAAATCTCAGTCTTTTTATCCTTTTCGCGCGATTTAAGGTAACATCAAAGTAAACTTTGGTAACATTGTGCAATTTTCACAATAAACCAGTAAATTATTATAACTCCTTTAATTTGTTTTATTTACGCTAACTAAATTTTGGGAAATGGGTTCCTTTTAAATTTTATTCATAATTTTTATTATCAATTAATTACCACTTTTCCCAAATAGCTTAACATATTACGATGTATAATTATATTGAAGGATAGGTTTCTATTTTGAATGGAATTTGTTGTAAACCGCTAACTTTGCCCCTTGCAGTAATTTTCTAATTTCCATCCAAATTGTAACAATTAAAATACATGATGCATCAATAGATGATCTCTGAAACGTAGATTCTCATAGTTTATCTGCCTCTATGGGTTTGTTTGGTATTTAACACAAATATCCAACAATTCTTTTATATTCAGTAGGGAAATTTGTCTGTCATAAAAGAAAGTTTTAGTTATTTTTTATGTTTATCCGATAGATTTTAAATTTTCTAGCATGTGTAGTTGGGGAGATACTCCTTTTAAATTTAAAGCATTTTTTCTATTTATTTAAAACGTTTTTCCGGCTACTCATGGGAGAATATATATATATATATATATATATATATATATATATATATATATATTATATATAATATATATATATATATATATATATACATTATAATAATATATATTATATATATAATATATATAATAAATATATATATATATATATATATATATATATTATATATACTAATATATATACTATATATATTATATATATATATAGTATTATATATATATATATTATATATACTAATATATTATATTATATATCCTCTTAACCATTCATTCCGCCCTATACAAAAAAAAATTCACCTAAAACATATATAAAATTATATATATATATATATATATATATATATATATATATAATATTTATATATATATATATATATATTATCATATATATATATTATATATAATATATATATATATATATAATATATATATATATATATATATATATATATAATATATATACAGCGGGTGTTTACGAATAGGGGACAAATTTGGAGGATATTATCTTTGTACCATTACAAGTGTTTTGTTTTAAATAAAGTTACCTGTAAAGTTCTTCATTTAGTAGGTAAATGAGTTAGAAAGGTGCAAGATGTATGATGTAAATATTGGTGTTTATGTTCCGTTAAGATTGGTTATTATTATTATTATCTATATTTTATTATTATTATTGATTATTATTATTATTTATATTATTTTATATTATTATAGTATATTATATATTTATTATTATTATTAATTATTATTATTATTATTATTATTATTATTATATTATTATATTATATGATTATTCATATTTTTATTATTATTATTATTATTATTATTATTAATTATTATATTATTATTATTATTATTATATTATTGTTATTATTATATTATTATTATTATTATTATTATATATTAATTATTAATTATTATTATTATTATTATTATTATTATTATTATTACTTATTATTATTATTATTATGTATTATTATTTATATTGTTATTATTATCTATTATTATTATTATTATTAATTATTATTCTTATAATTATTATTATTATTATTATTACTATATTATTATTATTTTAATTATTCATTATTATTATTATTATTATATATATATTTTATTATTTAATTATTAGAGTTAGTAGTATAGTAGTTGTAGTGTAGTAGTAGTAGTCAGTTAGTAGTTAGTATTTTATCATTATTATATGATTATTATTTAATATTATTATTTTATCATTTATTATTTTGATATTATTATTATTATGATTATTATTTATATTATTATTTATTATTCCAGTTCACTTTAGTACATTATATTATTTCCCTTACATTGATTATTTATTATTATTATTATTATTATTATTATTATTGATTATTTTTATCTATATCTATTCACTCTTTATAGTAGTTATTCTCAATTTCTTTTTAATATTTGTTAATATTTATTATATATTATGTATTATGGCAGTTATTTACTTATCGTGATCTCATTATTATTATGTATATTATGTAATCTGTGTGCTTCACTTGTGTTCTTTCATTATTACGTTCATTATTTAATCTAATTATATTTATATATTTTTATTGTTTATATTATTCATTATTATTATTATTTATTATATTATTATCATTATTATTATTATATATTATTATTATTATTTATTATTATTATTATTATTGTTTATTATTATTATTATTTATTATTATTAATCAGTATATATTTGATATTCAATATTTATTATTATTATTATTATTATATTATATTATTATTATTTATTATTATTATTATTATTATTATATATTATTATTATTTTATTATTATTATTATTATATTCTCTCCTGATTTGAATTATGTAGTATTATTATTATCGGATATATAATTTACTTCATTATTAGTTATTGTGTATTATTCTTCTTTGTTATGACGGTTCATATTCCTATTTTCCGTATTATTGACTGATTATCATAGTAATAAAAAACTTATCAAATAATTATTGTTATTAAGTCATTAATTTTGTTATTAGTAATATTAGGAGTATTATTATGATTCGCATTATTATTCTCTCTCCGGTGTATATTGTTAAAGCTTGCCTTGTATCCGTTTCCCAAGTTAAATATTGCTTCGAACACTTATCCAAACAAGTTTCCTAGTATATTCATCCTATGCTCTATAATACGGTGTAACCTACAAGCAACTATACACCAGAGTCCAATATTTAGAGACCAGCAATACCCTGTGTCTATAGGTACTACTTTACGTTGCAGATTTTCCGTGGCCAAACTCGTCACTCTACGGACATAAACACCATATTTACATCATACCCCTTTCCACCTTCTAACTTCAATACACTTACTAAATGAACGAACTTTACATGTAACTTTATTTAAGACAAAATGCTTGTAATGGTACAAAGATAATATCCTTCAAATTTGTCCCCCTATTTCGTAAACACCCTTGCTATATATATATATATATATAATATATATATAGTATATATATATCTACTATATATAATATATATTATATATATATTATACTATATATATTATATATAATATATATATATATATATATATATATATAATAGTATATATATATATATATATAAGTATCATATATTATATATATATCATATATATATATATATATATTTTAGGGTGACCGCTAAAAAAATTGATTGTTGGAGAATTTTGTCAACGGGAACCTCACAAATGAATTAGCCTCTCCAGATTTGAAGGTAGTTAAATTTTGAGGCATGATCTGGAGCATTGTGACCGTGCCGCTGTGCGCTCAAAGTTACAAAAAACGCGTTTTTTGGGCTGACTAGCGACGTTTTGGGGCCATATCTCCGGAACCCCTCATTATTTTCTCATGATTTATGTCTCAAATTAAAGGCAATATTTTTGTAACTAATTTATATTCTATATATATTTATTTCTACTTCTAGTCGAACCCAGCTATAACAGCCTCATCATCATTTTCATCATTCATTTTCAGTTAAATTTAGATATCAAAGGGAGACCTTTTTTTTATTTATTTTGTTTTGGTTAATTCTTTACATCTAATTTCCCGACAACCAATATTCCGTTGGTCAAATGTCATTATTAATTTTTTCCAGATTAAATAAAATAGAAAACTGAATGGCTCCACACATATACTGCCATAAGAGAACACAAAGATAAAATTTTCATTGTAGGCTATCCGGTTCACCAGATAACCAGTTGTAAATTGCCCTCCAATCGTCAAGTTTTGGCCACTTTGTTCTACAATTTGCGTACTGTGAAATTGAATCTAAGAGATTCAGCAAGAATTACCATACAAGAAGTTCTTGTTTACTGAGAAAAAGCTCGGATTCCTACAAAACATGTGAAAGATGCTATTACTAAATTAGAGAAACTTCACGCAGAGTGGAGAAATGTACAAAAAGACCAGTATAAACAATCAGAAGCTGCAAAGAACAAAATCAAAGAGTTCGCCTCAAAAGTAGATGGTATCTTTGATATCGCCCATCAAGATGACTTGGCCATGATGAAATCAGAAGAAGACAAGGAGTTTCTTTTGAAACAAAGGGAAAAGGGTCGGCCAGGCTCTATGCTTGGAGTTGATCTGAAGTTAGCTCGAGCTGAAGAAAGAAAACTACAAAAGGAACTTGCGAAAATGAACGAGCAAATTCAGGCGGAATGTTTATTCGACATAGTTAAGATTCTTTTATTTTTGCCTGAATATTGATCTTTTGCTAGGTACGTTTACGTCCCCTGGTTCTATTGTTTAGTTTTTACAAAAGCACCAACAAAGCAAGATAAGCAACGTAACTTGACTATTTTCATAATTAATTTGGTCCTTTTCTTTCTCTTCTTTTGTTCATAGAGACTGATAGATGAAGAAGATGAGGACAGTGATGAAGAGGAAAACACATGCGATGAAGATATCGAGGATGTGCTGCCAATGGACGTTTGTACTTCTCAAGAAACCGAGAAACTTCCTGGACCATCTCATAGCAAAAGGATGAAGCGTGGCGTTATTGAAATTTTAACCATGAAACTATCTCTATTGTTGGATCGGTGTAAGGTATCTGACAGAAATGCCACACGAATACTCATAGCTACCATAGAAGCACTTGGGGAGAATCCTGAGGAGTTCAAAGTGTCAAAAACCACCATCCATGAAAGGCGAAAAGTATTCAGAGAAAAATAAACTGAGAAGATCTTGGAACGAATTTATATACCAGAGAAGGAAGCTGTTGTAGTTCATTGGGACGGGAAAACTTCTACCAGACGTTCTAAAGACAGAGCAGAAAGAACGAATAGCTGTTGTAATTTCTTATGGTGAAAATGAACAACTGCTAGGAGTTCCTGTAGCAGACACAAGCACTAGTGAAGAACAAGCCCTGGCTGTTTATGAGTGTCTCGAGGAATGAAGTGTCTCCCATACTATCAAAGCAATGTGTTTCGACACCACTGCATCAAACACAGGAAGGCTCAAAGGGGCTTGTACAATTTTGGAAAACATCTTGGGTAGAGAGCTGCTTTACCTAGCTTGCCGCCACCATATTCTTGAAGTCATCTTGAGAGGTGTTTTCGAATGTAAGTTCAGATCAACAACTGGGCCTCAACCCGATATATTCAAGAGATTCCAAAATGCATGGACGAAGCTCAACAAGAAACAATATGACTCGGGTATCATCAACAAAATTGTGAAAAGACATCTACCTTCTGAAGTAATTGCCAACATAACTGCGGATTGTAACACTAAACTCACGAAATCACAACCCAGAGACGATTACAAAGAGCTCCTACAATTAGTATTGGTGTTTGTAGGAGCAATGAATGGAACGGAAGTGGAATTTAAATCTCCAGGTGTCATCAGTCATGCCAGGTGGATGACCAAGGCCATCTATTGTCTGAAGATATTTCTATTCCGCGGACAATTCAAACTGAGTTCATAAAGAACGCAACGTGCCCTAGAGCTGTCTTTAGTTTCTCGTTTAGAGTGTATTGGCAAAAGCATTGGTTTCAATAGCCCACAAAAAGCAACACTTAGCTTCCCAAGCAAAGACTGTTGTACCTCTTGCGAGTTTTGATGGACTAATTAGAAGATTGACACAAGAGTATCTTCGAGAGAGCCTTGGTGAAATTCCAAAAAAAGCCGCCATTGTGTATCTCAATGCAGAACTGAGTGCCTCGTTTCTTTGATCCCTCAGATCGTTCAGACGAAGAAAAATCGGAAAATGGCGAACCAAAGTTAAATGAATGACACCGAGACCGAAACAGAAAATTCAAGAATTGTAAACCCCACCAATTTCCCGAAGACACCAATTGGAAGAACTGGTTAATGCAGAGCTATATTGTTTATTTACCAAGGGGACCATGAATTTCTTTGAGCATTTCCAGATTAACGCAGATTTTCTCAGAGAACCCCTAGTAGCTGTTCTGAAAATATACATTTTAAGGAAGGATTGGGGATTGTGAAGTCACTAAAGGTCGTTAATGATGTGGCAGAACGAGGAGTGAAATTAATTACAAGATGAGGAGTAGAAACAATATGTTTTACAGATAGTACACAAATACCGAAAGCTGTATCCTGATGTTTCAAAAATCACTTTGAGCAAACCTTTAGAAAATATTATTCAATATTTTATATGCAAACGATGCAATGTCACTCTCTTTTCTTATTAAAATACATTGAAATATATATAAAAGCAAAAACATTGTCATTTTATTCCATCATAATTAATTTCATACTTTGAAAAATATTAAATAATTTTCATTATCATAAGTTCGTTAATAGAGGTTCCTAGTCACGTTTTTGATAACAAAGGCTGTTATAGTTCGGTTCGACTATTAGTAGTAACAAATATGTATGTAATATAAATTACTTAGAACAATATTGCCTACGATTTGAGACATAAATCATGAGAAAATAATGAGAAGTTTCAGAGATACGGTCTAAAAACGTCGTTAGCCAGCAAAAAATTCGAGTTTTTTTTTTGCAACTTTGAACGCCCAGCTGCACGGGTTAATATGCTCCAATCGTGCTCAAACTTTGGCTATCGAAAAATCTGCAAAGACTGATCATTTTGTGGGGTTCCCGTTGAAAAAAATTGGGAAATAAATTTCTCCCCCTATCACTGCGGTCACCCTAAATATATATATTATATATATATAATATAATTTAATATTATTTTTTATTTAATTTATTTAAATATAATTTTTTTAATTATAATATATATATTATATATATATATATATTATATAATATATATATATATATATACTATATATATATATATTTATATATGTATATATGTATATAAATATATATATATAGATATATATATATATATATATATATATATAAATATATATATATATATATATTATATATATATATATATATATATATAATATTATTATATATAATATATATATAATTATTTATATAATATATATATTATATGTATATATATATTATATATATATATATACGAGTATATATATATTATAATATATTATATATATATATATAACTATATATAATTTAATTATTATTATATATAATATATATATATATATATATATATATAATTATATTATATATATATATATATAATATATATATATATATATATATATATATTATATATATATGTATATATATTTATTTTTATTTTTTGCTGTTCGTGGTCTGCCCGCTTTCTAGATTCCACCTATGGCCCGGCCTCAAATTCTGCCGCCCTAGGCATTTCCCTAGCAGTTAAGATGGCTCTGCTGATGTTCTTCGACCCCTAACCGCTTCGTCTATGTCGGCCCCAAGCAGCGAAGGCAGTTCTAAAAAGTGGACGTCGTGACGAAGCTACTGTGCTTTTGAAGCCTTCCAAAGCAAGCACTCGCTTCAGCACCCACTCTTGGCCACCCCCAGGATCATAGTCGACCAGAGCTCTCAGGTAGATATGCCCTCACGACTTTTGCTTGTCGGAAGAGTTGCGTTTTTCTTTTTCAGCAGCACCTGAACGGGCAGTGTGGTCTCTCTCGCTATCGTTATATCTCTACCGCAAGTTGCCACCCTCCGAGACACGCATACAGTGCTTTCGGAGGAGATTGCGAGGATATCCTCACCGACTTCGTCAAATTCGTCCTCGCAGCTCACACTTTCTGGCAGGCCGTGCATTTCACATACTCACTGATCACAACACCACTTACCGTCGTATGGTCTCCAGAATATGACCCACTGCGTCGTCGAGAAAGCTACGTATCACCATTGAGTACTGTCATCTCTCTCTTTT
>JABUQX010068553.1:0-11267 GCA_015478945.1 Trachelipus rathkii | reverse complement strand
AATCCTTGGTGGATGTGAAGGGACTAAGTCTTGTTTGCGCTATGGTTTTGGATGAGGGTATGTTGTTACCGGTGTTAATGTATAGTAGTGAAACTATGATCTCGAATAAGAGGTATAGATCTAATGCACAAAGTGTTCAGATGGACAATCTCAGGGGCGTGTTAGGTGTGAGAAGAATTGATGAAATGAGGAATAAACGCATCAGGGAGTTGTCTGGTATGAGGAAGGTCGGAAGCGAGAAAATAAACGAGAGTGCACTAAGATGGTTTGGCCATATGGAAGGGATGGATGATTGTCGGTTGGTTAAGCGGATGTGTGTGCTGGGAATCGACTGACTGAGAGACCGAAGTAAAAGTGGGTCGACCGTCGAACAGTAAAGGAACGTCTGAAGGAAAGGAATGCGAATTTCGCAGAGGCGAGATGAAAGGTGCATAATATGAGTGAATGGCGGGGTTTTGTAAGGGGGTGTGGTTGTGGGCCTGGCACAGGGGATGAACCTCACGTTGACGAGATACCACAGTGATTGTCCGTCGCAGTCGCGTGAAGCCTTAGTGTGGATTTTTCTGACTGCGAAGAGTTCTCACTTAAGGGTATGAAGGGGACGGTAAAGGGCAGCTTTCTTTTCCACTTGCGTCATGTTCTTCCAACTAATTTTCTGTTTCCTTTGTATGCTGCCCACCTCTCCCCCAATCTGGGAATTGATAAAATGAGGAATGACGTATTAGAGAGTTATGTGGTGTGAAGAAAGGGGTAAATGAGAAAATAAATGAAAGTACGTTGAGATGGTTTGGTCATGTGGAAAGGATGAATGACAGTCGGTTGGTTAAGCGGATGTATAGTGGAGAGTGTGTTGGGAATCAACCGGCTGGGAGACCGAAGAAAAAGTGGATTGAGTCAGTGAACGAATGTCTTGAAGAGGTGAGCTAAGGTGAGGGCGAGAACAAAGGCACAATAGAGTAAGTGGAGGCTTTGTCACTTTGCACGTGAAATACGGCGCCTTCGGCCAGGATGAACCCACACTTGACGATATGCCATAGTGAGGGCCCGTCGCAGTCCAGTGAAGCTCTATAGTGGATTTTCTTGACTGCGCCGAGTTCTCACTAATAGGTATAGAGGGGGTGGTGAGGCTGGCCACTTGGGTCATGTTCTTTACTACTTTTCTTTTCTTGATGCATGTCACGTACCCACCTGGCAGTCTTGGGAAGGTAAGGATGATTGATATATATATATATATATATATATGTATATATATTATGTATATATATATAGGGAAGAGATATATATATATATATATATATATATATATATATATATATATATATATATATATATATATATGGGGTAATGAAAGAATTAAAGGTAGGGAAAAGGGTTAGGCTGATGGAGAATAAGAGTGTAGCATGCCCTCCTTATTGTACACAGATAATTTGGTTTTGTGTGGCGAATCTGAAGAAAGTTTGAGAGGACTGGTTGAGGGGTTTGAAAGTGTGTTTATAAGAGTAACGTGGGTTAGGAGAGTCCCCATTGTTAAATCATGTCGGATGGTTAGCAACTGGAACAAGTATCCGAGTTTAAATATTTAGGATATATGTTTGATGAAAAGAGAAGGGATGATGCAGAGTGTAGTAAGAAAGTTGTGAGTGGTAATAAGGTGGCTGGTGCAATTAAAGCTTTGGTGAATGCAAAGGGATTAAGCCTCGAGTTCACCAGGGTTCTGCATGAGGGTATGTTATTACCGGTGTTAATGTATAGTAATCAAACTATGGTGTGAAATAAGAGGTACAAATATAAGGTGCAGTCTCTTCAGATGGAAATCTTAGGGACGTGTTAGGTGTGAGAATTGATAAAATGAAGAGTGAGCGTGTTAGGGAAGTGTGTGGTGTGAAGACGTGAATGAGAGTATATTAAGATGGGTTAGTCATATGAAAAGGATGGATAGACGGTTGGTTAACCGATTGTATAGTGGTGAATCTGCTGGTAATCGACAGACTGAGATCGAAAGAAAAAGTGTATTGAGTCAGCAAAGGAGTATCTGAAGAAAAGGAATGAGTTTGGCGGAGGCGAGAAGAAAGATGCATAATAGGAGTGAATGGCGGGGTTTTGTGAGGTTGCACAGTTGTGGGCCAGGCCAAAGGCATGAACCCTAACATCGACTATATACCACAGTGGTGGTCTGTCTTAGTGTTGTGAAATTCTAGGTTGGATTTTTTGGCTGCGACGGGCCCGCACTTAAAGGTATGGGGAGGGGCTTTGTTGTTTTTTTCTAAACTATTTCTGCTCCCGACGTAAGTTGCACACTCTCCCCTAATTTGTGGGGAAGGAAAGAAGTATATATCTATTTTTTTCGCGGTTTCCTTTTACGTTTTCTAGAGAGATGAACATGTGTCATATTTTCCTTTCTCACAGGGGAATAATTTTACTGTTAGGTGTGTGATGTAATTTACCTGTAAAAACAATTTTTAAAAGCAATTATATTTTTGGATCTGAAAGGTGGGTTGATAGTTCAAATGTCATATTAAATTTATTCTTTTTTTTCTTTTTTTTAGATACCAGATGATGACAAAATCAGAAAAAAATACATATTTTTTTTACTAATTTTCAGTAGTTTTAAATTTCCATAAGATGAGTATGAAGGAAATAACCAAAGGATATGATTTTAGATTCAAAATTTTTTTTACTACTCTGCGCTCTTCTTGTAAGAAACTATACATGTTTTTAAAATGTTACTTACTACTTTTTAGGTTAGCGATGCCAGGTTCGAATGTATTTCCGAGTTGAAGCATATGGCCTAGAAGAAGCCTCCTTTAATTTGAAAACGTTTCCATTTCCATCAACCTCGTCTCGTCGAGGATATAAGGGTAAATATTTAATTAGTTAGATTCCTATTGAACATACTTTGATTAAGATAACTTTAAAATCGTGTGACCACACTTTATCTTTTAACGAGTAAAAAAAAATAATTATATCGATAAGTTTTACACATTTCTCAGTTCGATAATATGAAGTGTAAAGAACACAAGATTAATATTGAGAAATTAAAAATTTAAAAAATGTGGATCTATTCATAATTGTAAGTCCCTTTGAGAAAATGAGAAAAATAGCTTAGTCCTTTTTGAAAAACCTATTTACATATTGGGGAGGGGGGTTCCTTTCCCCCCCCCCCCTACAATATTGAGATTTTATATAGGGGTACTTAGTTAGCTAATGACACCCAAGAATTAATAATTACTCATTTAATCAATTTAGAACCTTTTCATTGCGTATGTTTTTTTTTTTATGTACAGATAGTCATTTTGATCTTGGCCTTGATGAAGAAAAGCTGAAGATACTTACATTTCAAGTGAACAACTAGTCAAAATAAAAAAAAAAAAAAAAAAATTTCCTAAATTTAGTGTTCCTTTTTGTAAAGTCAAATAAAATTACAACAAAATCAGTTTTTAATTTTCTCATATTAAAACAACTTACAAAATTCTGACTAGTCTCTGTTAGTTAATTTTAAATGCATTAAGTAGAATGGGCTTAAAGCAAGCACGAAATTTTATTCTTAAACAACAAGTAAAAGCTTCAAGTCTCTATAAAATATATATATTTAAAAGATCTTTTGAAACATGTTATAAAATTCATACAAGATCGGGACTCGAATTAGCTCCGTGAGTCGACAGCGTATTGTTCTCTATAGGATGAAGCGCTAATACGAATCCAACTTTAGAATCTCAAATTTTCAACCTTAAATATTTAGAATTAATGATGTTTTGAAGAGCTTTTTATCAGTATGAACTACATACATGGTTAAGGCAACACCTGCATTATTAATTTTGGCATCGTACAAGTTATACATCCGGAAGGCATTTTGTTCACACCACCACCTAATACTTGTTAATAGTTTTTTCATATTAATATACTTATTTTTAATTAAGACTGCAATTTCACCCAGCATGCTAGGAAGGATTGACAAGTGTGCCACTGGGAGATTGTGGGAAAAATTGATAGGTGAGAAATCTAGAAATAAAATACTTAGAAGGGAACCTTTTCTCCACCGCCCCCTCCCCACTTTAAATATAAAAATGTTTAACTAAAATGGTTTAAATCACTATTTAAAAAAAAAATAATAATAACTACGATTTCTAATACCCCAAAAGATATTTTGATTAAGAGTTAAAAGCTATTCTCGACCATATGTTCAGTAATATAAAAATCATAATGAAGAAAACCGTAATACTCTAATAATTTACTATCAGTTGTCAAGCTGTAGTTTATAATTAGTACTAAACCCTTCCACCTTTTTCTAGTTCATGGCCATAAGACCATGGAAAATTTACTTTAATTATGTTCTCATTTTACTGGGATAATTGTCAATGATTAATATGATTTGAGTGTTATAATTTACAAGATAAAAAGTAAATAAACATAAAAAAAAATCGAAGTTGGAGGGAAATTATTGGAGGGTTAATAATGGGTTAATAATTTGGAGGTATACCCCATTTTTTTATATTATATACATGAAAAGACTTCATGAAAATTGATAATAAATAAGATAAAAATTGCCCCGATAAACCTAACACACAAAATCAAGAATTGAAAATTGTTAGAAAGTCTCTAATATATCTTAGTTTCTAAACATACCTATGGAAAAGAGATTTTCATCTTATAAACTTAAACTGCAAAGCACATTTTACAACAAGGAAAATAAATAAATAACCCATTGATCTAAAAACTGGATGGACTCTTAATAAATTACAACTTTCTCTTTTTGCTCGATTAAAATTTAAAAAAAAAAATACTCCACATAGAATCAGATCACTGTGCTTTTCAACACAAAGTTCTTGGGCACACTTTAATGTAACAGGGTATCAGCCCAGTCTATAAGAGCTCAATTCTATAATTCCTACCTAAAATCAAAAGGCCTATATAGGATCAATGTCCTCCATATTATCACTACTATCCTCTTCCATTGCGTTTAAGTCTTTAGACCATGACGGGGAACTTTCTGCTGCTGAGCTTAATCTATCACCCGAATATGAAGTTGATGCTTGAGGGGGAGCTTCATCTCCACTTGTACTGTTAATCATTATAAAAGTCTCTGAAGAAGAAATCTGGGTAGTGCCTGTAGGCTCGCTATTGTGAGTTGCTGTATCACAATTTGATTCGGAAGTGTTCACACTTTCGTGCAGACGATGTTTCTCTAAATGATATATTCTAAGTATTTGACTAACCACAGGATGTGTTTCTGGGTCACTTAACCATACATTAATGTTGCTCGGTGTCTCACACAACACCATTAAGGCTGAAAAGAAAAGATGAAAAAGAAGACTCTGTACTTCATACAAAATACATTTATATTATAAACCTATAATTTCTAAATCAATACACATTTAACTAGAGTTAGCACAATTCTACTATTACTATATCATCACTACTAGCATTAATAATGATACCAGTTTACTTACCAAATAAGGTTTTGGGTTTAGAGAGTGCTACTTGTACGACTGGTGATTCCAAAATGGCAGACATAATATGCGAATCTCGATCGAAACCTTTCTTAAAGGTTTCTGCAGGAGTCTTCCCTTCCAGGAAATCTTTCTGTATCAAAAAAACAAAAAACAAATAATAAGTAAATAAACAAAAGATCCACGTTATATGCTGGTATTTTGGTCGAAAGAATGTCAGTGCTCGATGTGAATCTAAGACTGATTGCGTGAAAACAAGAACAGCATGAGAAATGAAGGAGAAAAGAATAAATTGATTTAGTTTTATGGATTTGCAACAGCCGTATGACTAGGATGTTTCACTAGTTCTAGTTATGTTGCAGAGGTCTTAGAGTAGGTTCTCGACAGGGAATTCCAAACTTGACAGTACTATGAGGAATAGTTGAGCACGTTTGTGTTGAGAATAAATTGTTGTCAAAGTGATTTGTGTTTAGTTTTAAAGCGAGTAGACAGGGTTTGTTATAGTCCCACTTGTATTTCAATAGTCAGTTATATGGACTCGGGGTTATGAAAGAATTAAGGTGGGAGTGGCAGGAAATGGGGGTGTTAAATGATGGAGATGAGTGGAGTGTGCCTACCTACTTATTATTCGCGGATGATTTGGTTCTTGTGTTTAATCTGAAGAGAGTTTGAGAAGATTGTAGTGAGATTTGGTCAGGGATGTAAAAAGGCAGGAGGGTCCTTGAAAGATAAACTAAGATAAGATCAAGGCTTATGGTTGTGATGAGGCTAACCATACAGTAGTAGCTATATTAGTAGAGTGAGCAGCTGAGAACAAGTGTCTGAGTTTAAATATTTTGGGATGAATGTGTTGATAGAAGGGAACGATGCACTGCAGAGTGTAGATAAGGAAAGTTTGAATGTAGGCAGGTGTCTGGTGGTATAAGTCGTTCGAGTGAAATGTAAAAAGGACTAATTCTGGAGTGCGCTGGTCTAGATTGAGGATATGTGTACCTGGTTATGTTAGTGCGAAGCCTATGGTTCTGAATAACGAGTATAGATCTAAAGTTCAATTGTTCAGGACATCTTAGGGGTGTGCTAGGTGGAGAAAGAATTGATAAAATGAGGAATGAACGTTTTGGCGAGTTGTGTGGTTTGAAAAAGGGGTAACGAGAGAATAATGAAAGTATGTTGAAGAGGTTTGGTAATGTGGAGAGTAAATCGGTTGCGTTAAGCGGATGGTATAGTGGCGAGAGTGTGTTGGGAACCGACCGCGTGGGAGACCGAAGTTAAGTGGATTGAGCAAGTAAAGAAATGCAGGAGAGAAATGTGGAGTTTGGCAGAGGCGAGAAGAAAGTGCATGAAAGAGGAATGGCGGTGTTGATAAGGGTCATACGTGTGGCCCACTGGCGCCAAGGACAAAACCCTAACTGACGAACTTACCATATGTGGATCCGTCGCGGTCCCATGAAGCTCTAGGGTGGATTTTCTGATTGCGACGAGTTCTTACTAATAATGGTACAGAGTGGGGCGGTAAGGCTGCTTTCTTTTCGACATTTTTGTCATGTTTTTCTACTACTATTTTTCTTTTCCGATCCTTGTAGCGCACCTTATTGGTATTGGAGAAAAAAAAAAGGTAGTAAGAAAAAGATTAAACACAAAAATTGATCATTTATAGCAATTTGTTGATCTAATAATTGGAATCTACAATGTAAGTGGCGTCTATTTATATTATTAAATTACACTGCATACAATGATCTAAAATCACATAAACTAGGTCTTGCACCCGATACATAAAGCAGGAATGCAGTGCCGTTAAATTTTTTGGCCGGCTAAGGCTCAACCTTTTCTTGGTCTGCTAAGACAACTTTTTTTTTTTTTTTGGCCAGTTCTGGCTCAACTCCTCTTTTCGCTCCAGTTCCGGCTCAGACTAAACTTTTTTTTTGCTCTTACTCCGTCTAAATTTATTTTGTCCGGCTTCACAGAACTTACATGAAGACATTAAACTTTCGTTATCCAAAAAGTTAAAAAGAAAATAAACTGCCAACACTCATACTTTTTAATGCCACTTATTCTCCATGACACAGTGAAAAACATGCATTCAAGAATCTCTCACATATAGAAAATATATCCATCCAGTGTTGAACTGGAGCCAGTTCATACCAGTTCCTGCAATCCAATTGTTAAAACATGGAAAGGAACTGGCTGTTAAAATTTTGGCAGCTCAAAACTAGATATCCACATTTATTATATCTTATTCTCATCATCAGAACCATTTCAGATTATCATATTTAACAATGATACCGCATTGTCATCCCCTCAATCAATCTTCAACTTTTAAAGAATATGAGTGAAGAACTCCAACACAATCTTTCTTTTTGGCTACGTCATATCTCTTATTCAAAACTTCAATCCTGTTTGAAAAATTTATATTTAATCACTAAAACACGCAATCAACAGAAGAATTATCTGTGAACAATCATGCCACGTATTATTATTATTGAATGCCTCGTGGCGTAAGAGGTTGACTCGCCGACTCTCGTGCGAAAGGATACTGGTTCAATCCTTCGCGTAGAAGTCTGAGTTTTATCTTCATGGGGGCAAGCAAATTATAACCTCAAGCTAGCGAAACACTTGGTGGCGACAGGCTGGCTATAGAGCCCGGCTTTAAAAGTTCATTTCTATGTAGTTCCCCCCCCCCCGTGTTTAAATCTTGAGAAGGGCATTAAATTAAGCACGTTAAAGGAATATTTATATTATTTATGATTTATATTATTATTATTATTATTATTATTATAAAAATCTATTACTCTCTCTTCCAAATAAAACGTTTCTATCATATTATTATTATTATTATTATTATTATTATTATTATTATTATTATGTATTATTATTATTATTATGTTCCTTACTCCCCCATAACTTGGGATAGTGTGCCCAAACATACACGGGGATGCATTGAGCTTTCCTTGAGTATAAATAAAGTAAGCAGCTGAAACCAAACCCACGCTAATCACCATAAACAGAAACTAGTGTTGGCAGGAAAGAGTTCTGAAGACACTAGATAATTAATTCGAAAACATGAGGGCCAAAGCGAAGAAGACTACGATTACGTTGTGACGAAGGTCTGTTCCAAGCGCGGGTCAATGAGGCATGCACCAAATTGACCTAGTCGTTGGCGTTGTTATTACTATGTTACGTCTGCC
Source organism: Trachelipus rathkii (assembly GCA_015478945.1). Taxonomy (NCBI): domain Eukaryota; kingdom Metazoa; phylum Arthropoda; class Malacostraca; order Isopoda; family Trachelipodidae; genus Trachelipus; species Trachelipus rathkii. Next base: position 2,635 of record JABUQX010068553.1, on the reverse strand, counting down.
TTAAGTTGCAATACCAAGATCATAACACCATTAACTAAGAATCAATACTATTATTATATATATATTATTATTCATTATTTCATTATTATATTATTATTATTCATATTATTATTATTATTCATTTATTATTATATTGATTATAGAAACCGCCATACTTTCTATCGTAAATCGTCCGGTAAAGTAGATACTCACAGCAGAGCTTCATGTATTACATGTATTCGTAAAGCTTCTTTAGAAATGTCTTCTCCGTAACCTAAATCTTTCAAGCTCTTCAGAGCTCTTGGATCAGGCTAAAAAGGGGAGTAATAATATCTGCTATTAGTTATTTCACTGATTACCTTTCTAGAAATAATTTCAAACAGTTGTTTGAAATATCTATTCTAACAAAGAATATATTATTTAGTCTAAAAGAAAATATATGACCAGCTATAACGTTGAAAAGTCTAAGTCCCTTACAGTTTCTCAATAAATAACTTCACCAGACTGTTTTGAAAGTTTGACTACTCATTGATTATTTAGGATTATTAGTATAAAAGTAACAAAAGCTTATGGTTAGACTTTCGTTAGTGGAGTCCTAGGAATTCAATGGTTAAAATTTAAGTTTGAAGGGTCAAGTATGTGTGTTGTGACGTATGGTCCATCGAGGGAAATGTTGAAGGAGTGCGATTTTCTTGGGAAATTTGAATGATGTTCTGGAGGGTAGAGAGAGAAGCTTCAGCATTGATAGGTTTGGGGACCTGAATGTGGATAGGTGATTCAAAAGAGGTATACAGGGTGTTTTGGGTGCCGGGAAAATGAGAATGGTAGGAAGGGATGATTTCTGTCGAAGAGAAGGTAATGTCTGTTGTAAGACATACTTTCTTTAAAGCACAAGAAGTGATCCACAAGTATATGATTGGTGTAAGTAGAGATGGATAATCGAAGTGAAACTATGAAACATTTCTAAACCTCGCAAATTTCCTTGACTTTATCCAGGAAGAGTTGGCTCAAGATGACATATCACTTATCGACCAAAATTTGGTAGTATGCAGCATAATTTCAGTGAATATTTTCCTGCATCTAATAAAAGCAAGATCTAGCTTAGATATCTATTTTCAGCTAATGTGTATTAACTAAAATGACTAACAACAACAGAGGAAAACAAATTCCCAGGAATATCCACAGGTGGTGCTACGAAACTGCAATCCAAGGAACATCCTATTTCAGATTTCTGGACTCACCTGCAAGCAGATTTTCAGAGAGCTTACCCACAAGCAAATTTTCAGGGACTCTCAAAAACAGCAATTAAAGTATTGATGTCTTTCTTCATGACATACTTATACGAAAAATATTTCTATTCCCTCATATACAGTCAGAACTCAGAATACAAGTTTCAGCAATTGAGCCCGATATAGCAAGGGTTGTAAGTGAAATGTATCACCAGCCATCTGATAAATAATAATTATATGAATATAATAAGTGATTTTCTCTCCAAATATTGAAAGACTCTTCATAGGCAACTTTGAATAAAAATATGATACACTTTAGTGTCTTACTTAAGTCTTGGGGTCAGCGGCAGCAAAATATATTTGAAGCAAAAGAATAAACATTTATTTTACATGACAGCCCCAAGTTTTTAGTAAGATTTTAAATTTTCTACTTCTAAATCTTAGCTCTTCAGGGATGTATCAATTTAAATGTTTTCCAGTTTTCCAATGGTTTTCAGTGATGTTGATGTGTATTTCACAATGGTCTGTCACAGAGCATTCATAATAGTACGCTTCTAAGATGGGCAAATTATGCATAATGTTGAAAGGTATCCTTCATAAAATATTTTTAATATTCCATCAATTTTTTGTGCATAAATTAGACTAAGTAAAATAATTTATTTTTGGCTCATTCTTTAGCCTTGAGTTGTCATTTTATGTAAATCTATTAACGAGCATAAACTTGCATTTTAATTTTAACAAGATCATACAAGCTTTAGCATGACCATATCGTTGAATTTTATTTGTATATGTCAACCAACGTGCATGGTGAGTATTGTCTGAAGAATTTGCCTCTAGTTTATCAAGGAATCTGCTGGATTAAATTGCTACGCAAATCTAGTAATAGTTTAGTTTATCATTACTAAAAATCACAATCGCAATTTTAAACAGTTGCAGTTTGTTAGATTAAAACTTGAAACTAACAATATCTACATTTGAATGTATTTTTAAATTTTTCCAAACAGGTTCCCTTAAGTTCTTGGGACACTTGCATTGCCATCGATAGCTTCAAATACATGTCTGAAAGAAAGTTTATTTAAATACAACAGAATTTTAAACCACTGTTGGGGGTCTGTGCAAATTTTCTTCGAGTAAATTAATAACAATCCACTCATCTACTACTGACAACAGTGCCAGAATGCCCTGTAATTTCTAAAATTCAGCAACTGTTCTATTTTGTTGATAGAGTAAGCTGTTCTTTTGCAAACTTAATAGTTTTACCGTGACAGAGATAAAATGATCAAAATAATAATCTCCATGCTTATTTACTATAGTGTAATGTTCTCCCTTAGTCATAATTTCACTTGCAAGAGTTTCATCTTCCCTTTCATCAAATCCAATGCATTATTACCGCTGATATTTTATTTTCTGATTGAACATCATTTTGT
>JABUQX010068552.1:0-12500 GCA_015478945.1 Trachelipus rathkii | reverse complement strand
GAGTCAGGAGATATTTTGGATAATAGTGCAGTTGATGGCAATTTTAGAGCATTGTTAAGATTTCACGTCGATGCTGGCGATCATTTATTACTGGAACACTTAAAGAAATCGCCTCAGGTATCTCTATATACTAGTCCTTCAATTCAAAACGAGTTAATTGAAATTTGTGGAGATATTATAAAGGAAAAAATTGTGAGCAACGTTAATAACGCTACATGTTTTTCCGTACTCGCGGATGAAACGACAGACACATCAAAAACTGAACAAATGACTTTATGCCTTAGGTATGTGGAGACTCAGTCTTTAAAAATTAGAGAAGATTTTCTTGAATTTGTAGCCGTAGAAGGACTAACTGGAGAAGTTATCGCTAATGCAATTATTCATTCTCTTAAGAAAAATGGCATTTGCCTTAAACATATGATTGGCCAAGGGTATGATGGTGCTGCAGCGATGATGAATGATGTTAAAGGAGTTCAGTCATATATATAAGAGAAATTTGTCCAGCAGCATTATACGTTCATTGCAGTACGCATTATTAAACTGGCGATATTGTCATGCCTCTAAAGTAAGTACTGTTAATTGTCTTTTGGGGTCGTAAAAAGTTGTAGGCATTTTTTTTTCTCCTCTCCACCAAAGAAAACAATATACTTAAAAGAAATATAATTAAAAAAGATTTGCCAAATCTGAAAAAATTAAGGTCATCGTTAGCTTTATGTGAAAACTAGTAGGTTACAAACATAGATAGGGGGCCATAATAAGATTCAAAAGAAAACTTTATATACCGTAGTTCATGACTAGAAAATATAATGAAGTTTGTTAATGGTGACACGTTAAACCATGGCACATCAGATATTATATATTCTTAATTCTCGACGGAGAATATTATAATTACTCTTTATGTTTCTTGAAAAAGATACTATCATGTACATTGGAATTTCTTTACTACTACAAAAGTTGATTGCGGACTAACTGAAGCATGTGGACCCATTCAAATAATGTGGTTACTCTCATGCAAAACTGGCGATCTGATGCAGATTCCATCTTCAAAAGTATTTTCACTGAGGCCACCAATCTAGCTTCCCAATTAAACGCAACAATTTCGATTTCTCGACTTACTCTCCGTCGAGTGCAGCTTTCATTTAATGCAACACCAGAAAATTATTACCGAATGTTTGGTTTTATTCCATTTTTAGAAACATTCATGAAGAATTGCAACATCGATTCAGTAAACATAGTGCTCATCTCTGTAATCTACAAAAATTTATTTCTCCTCGCTGTTTTGATTTATCATCGTTTTCTGAACTACATGATTGCTTAATATTTTATGAAACATTTCTCCCTAATCTAAATAATGTAAACATTGAATTCGAGTTGTGGAGACAGAAATGGAGTGAAATAGATATGAACGATAGGCCAAATACTGCAATAGACGCATTACCTATGTGCAAACCTACATTGTATCCTAATATATGGAGGCTCCTGCAAATTTTAGCTACACTACCTGTTTCAACGGCAACACCTGAACGATCTTTCTCAACATTAAAACTCCTAAAAACTTATCTCAGAAATTCGATGGGACAAGAACGTACAACAGCAGATTGGCATTACTTAATATATACAACAAATTGATGTCAAGCCCCGAAGAAGTCATAAATCCATTTTGCGAAAAAGTCTAGAGGAAAACATTTTTTATGTAAAGTAAAGTTATTTTATATTATATATATATATATATATATATATATATATAATATATTTAATATATATATATATATATAATATATATTATATATATATATTATATATATATATATTATATATATAAACCCCCGAATTCCTTCACGCTACGCCTATGTATATATATATATATATATATTATATATATATATATATATATATATTATAAATATATAATATATATATATATATTATATATATATAATAATATATATATATTATAATATGGTTGTACGTCAGCAAACTAAATTCAAGTACAGTATGACATTGCCGCTATGATAGAGCCAATAGGTTCGAATTATTTTACCATTCATCGCAATGTAAACTGGCGTTACTTTCACCCATTTTTGCCAACAAATAAAATATATTTAATAAATAAAATTAATATATCTATGCGCCCAATTTGAAAACTTGTGGATTGAATACTAAAAGCGATTCATCGTTTTAATTATTCTGAAAAGATTTTCATACCCCTAACTCGATTAATACTTTATTTTTCTACAGTCAATTTGAACTTTTTCATTAAATTCTGTTTTACTGTATGTTTTAGGAATAAGATAAAAATTAAAGAATAATTATTTATCAAAAGTTTTAATTTACCCTACATTTTTATTGATTCATTAAAGTGTGCGGGGATGGAAGACATATTAAAAAAAGTCTTAGAAAAGGGCATAATAAATGACATAAGGCAAGCTTACACACAAAAAAACATATTCGGTAAAGAATCTCAAAAAAAATTCGGGACCCTGATGGAGACAAAGCTAAAATCATTTATAGAAAATTCGTGGCCAAAGGACGTTCTATATTGTCCTTTAGAGAAGTGATTAAATTATTATTCTATAAAAATAGAGAAAGAAACTGACCCGTTGTTCTAATTCTATGATATTTTAACTATGTAAATATTGAAATGATCTTAATACATTTAATGTCTGTTTTCCCTATAAGTTATCACAACACTAGAATTGATTCAGTATCTTTTCTTAATTTGTAAAATAGGGTGAGGACAATAAACATTACAATAGAAAATGCTCTTATTGCGAAACCAAAAACTCCTTAGAAGAAAATAGTGTGAAGCAAGAAAACAACTTCACACACCAACACATAAATATATTATATATTATATATATAATATATATATATATATATATATATATATATATATATTATATATATATAGTATAATATAATATATATATATATAGTATAAAAGAAGTAAAAAATGCGAATAAAGACTCTCCCGGAAGGTATGTACAATGAAGACAAACTGCAAAAATAATAAATAATAAATAAAATAATTAAATAATAATAATAAAATAATAAAAAATAAAAAAAATAAATAATAATTAATAAAATAATAATATAATAATAATAATATAATATAATAATAAAATAATAATAATAATAGTAATAATTAATAATAATTGAAAGATGATAAATAAAAAATAAAATCAAAAAAAAATGAAAGAACGTAAGTAAGGAAAAAAAAAAGATGGAAAGATGGTAGCTGATGAAAACCCATTCTTATGAAAGAAGTTAAAGTTGCTCATAATAGTTTTCAATGCTTATTTTCCTTCAGTGTTTACTGAGGAAAAAAATTTTGTTTTACCTTTTCGCTCTATTCATATATGCTTAAATTTTAAAAATAAATTAATTTTTTTCAATATTTTTACTTAACTATATCGCATTTAGATATTGAGAAGTGTTGCGGAGGAGGAGCAAAATTTCAATTTTGGCTGATCAATAGTTTTAGTGAGTAAAAATCTAAAATCGAACGAGAAATTGCCGCATTATTTCGTCTAGTAAAAACTTTCAACTACGCCGCGTTTGAATTACTCAAAATTTGTCGTGACGTAACATGCGTTTCTTTGATTCGTATTGTAATATTAAATTTTATTTAATAAATAATGTTATGTTCAAGCGCCAATTTGTTGTCACATATATAAAAATTGGAAGTTTATGTTTAATACTAGGAGCTTTCTCCTCTTTTTTATTCACTCTAACCAAATTGTCAGTCTCGAAGCTTGATTCTTTCTACTAACTTCTGCACTTCTTAATAATTTTAAACAGTTTTTGAAAAGCTTCAAAATCTTGAAATCTATATTAATCTTCTAGGTCGAATATACCTACGTAGTCTTGTGTCAGACAGGAAGCTGAGATTCAACATGGACCGAAAAATAATAATATTTCCGTCACATAAAATTTCCGTGATGCCACAACTAAAATTTTTCAACAATCTACGAGAAGTTAACTGGCTTAAATTTGATTCATACCGCAACATTAAAATTTATTTAATAAAATTTATTTATAAAATTTTTCAGCACTGATAATAATGTAGTTTACTTTTAATATAAGGGCAATCTCGTCGTTTAACTTATTCTGAAAAAAAAATCGGACGCATAGCTCCATGCCTTCCATTATTTTCTGCATTTTTTTAGCAATTTTTAACTGAAATGGATGTTATTGAACAGCTGTAAAATGTTGAATGCTATATTAATCCTCTTCGTCGAAAGTCTTGTAGTGATATTCGTTCGAGAAGTTAAACATATCTTTCAAAATATCGCAGCTGTTCAATAACTAAAATAATTAAAAAAAAATTGTAGCAAGTGAGAATTCTTAAATTCAGCGACCAAAAAAAGATAGCACTACTTTGTCTCACAAAATATCAACGGCGCCAGAGCTCATTTCTTTCCGTTTATCAGGACGTAAACTGGCGTACCTTTAACTGATGTTGAAAAATTAAAAAAAATTAATGAAAATTTCATATTCCTTTATTTCGGAACCGGTTAATAATATTGGAAGCTTAGGTTTAATGCTAAGAGTGATTCTTCGTTATACTTATTCTTCATAAACGTTGTTCGATTCCTCTTACTATTTCTTGCATTTAAAAAATTTAGATTTCACTTTTGAAGTCCCGAAATACTGAAGGATATATTATTCTCGTACAAAAAAGGAAGCTTTCCGCTGTCTCGTGTCTAAACTCCAATTGAAAAACTTTTTCTTGGCGTCCCTTTATCATGTTGCAATATTAAAATTTATTTACTGAATAAAATTCTAGTATCAATCGAGCTTCGAAACTGACAATTTGGTCAGAATGAATAAAAAAACGAGATCGCTTTTAGGATTAAACATAAGGTTCCAATTTTTATATAGGTGACAAAATATTAGCGCTTGAACATAACATTATTTATTAAATAAATTTTAATATTACAACACGAATCAAAGAAACGCATGTTACGTCATGACAAGTGTTGAGTAATTCGAATATGGCGTTGCTGAAAGATTTTCCGTGACGAAAAATAATGCTAAAATTTCTCGATGGATTTTAAATTTTTACTCGCATAATTATTTGACTAGGCAAAAATTGAAATCTTGCTTCTCCCAGCAACACCTTCTCAATATTCTAAAAGCAATAGGCAATAAAATTACTGATAAAAAACAAATTATTCTTAATTTTAAGCATCTATGAATATAGCTAATAAAGACGAAACACAATTAGGTGAAACAGAAATAGGTGAAGAAAATAAGCAAATCCTCCACAGAAAACTTTCCCTAAACAACTTCCACTTCTTCTTCTTCCTCTGTCAAAATACTTTCTTCAGCTAAAAACTCTTCTACTTCAGTCAGTCAATCTTCATCAACTTCTATTTCTTTAGAAAATAAATCTTTATTAACTAACTATATTTGTACCATCGGGTAATCCACAACTATTATCATTATTATTATTTAGTATTATTATTATTGTTATTATTATTATTATTATTATTATTATTATTATTATTATTATTATTATATATTTATTAGTTATTTTGATTATATTCATTTGTTATTATGTATTATATATATTATTATTAATTATTTATTATTATATTATTGTTTATTTGATTAGTATATTATTATTATTATTATTATTATTTATTATTATATTATTATATTATTATTATTATTATTATTATTATTATTATTATTATTATTATTATTATTATTATTATTATTATTATTATTATTATTATTATTATTATTATTTTTATTATTGCTTTTTAGAAAATGAATAAAGCCAGAAGGAGAACTCATTTTTCCCGTTCATACTTGTTCTTTAAGGTAATTCTTAATATCTTGCACAGGTGAAATGAGTATTTGGTATCATAATTGTAGAGTAAATGACTCACTGTAATTTATAGTATATATTAAAGTTTGTAATATATATATATATTATATTATATTAGATATATATAGTATATATAGTAGTTATATCTTATATATAGTAAGTATAGTATATATATAATATAATATATATAATATTACTATAATATATATATTATCATCGGCTATATACTAAATGAGGATTATAATATATATATATATATAATATAATATATATATAGTATATATATACTATATATAGTATATATATATTATATAGTATATATATACATATATTAGTATAAATGTATATATATTATATAGTATATATATATATAAGTAGTATATATATATATTAATATATGAAATAGTATTTACATATATGTGAGTGTGGGTTGTGTGTGTGTGTGTGTGTGTGTTGTTGTGTTTGTGTGTTGTGGGTGTCTAAAAGTAGCTGGGCTCTTCTCACTCTTTCTTCTAAGAGTTTGTTCGGTTTTCAGATGAGAGTTCTGAACTCTATGTACATAATTTATTGCTTGCTTTAACCCGTGATATTTACAAATTTAGTGAGGATTTAATCAAAATACGAAACTTGTGTTGTATAACTTATAGGGGATACAGACAAAGTCAAAATTTATATTCATGCATAATTTTATAAGGTCACTTCAATATTAAATATTGAAAATATCATAGAATAGAACTCCGCAATCTTACTCTATTTTTATATTAAATTATTTTAATCACTCCACTAAGGACGTTAAGAACATAACTTTGGCCGAGATTTCCCATACGATTTTACCTTCCTCTCCGGTCGCGAATTTCTTGAGATTATTCCCCAAATATGTTTTCATGTGCAAGCTTTCTTCTGTCTTTTATATGCTTCTCGAAGACCATTTTAAACACGTCTACCATTCTCGAAACACTTTAAAATTTTATAAAAGTGAAGGGTAATAAAACTATTGATAATAATTATTCTTTAATTTTCATCTTACAATTAATTAAAAAAGAATAAAACAGAATTTAACGAAAAAATTAAAAATTGGTGAAGGTAATAAGCAACTCCTGCACATAAGGATTTCATTAATCGACGTCCATCTCTTCTTCCTCGGTCACAGAGTCCTCATCAACTTCCATCTCCTCTACTTCAATCAAGCAATAATCATCGACTTCCATTTCTTCAGGAAACAAATGTTCATTAACTAAATGTATACGTTCCATCTCAGTGCCTGTTCCTGTGTCCACGACGTCGTTTTCATTTTGAGCAATATTATGATTACTACAAGAAGCTCTCACTTCATTATTACCATTATGGTAACAGCTATGAAAGTAGCAATCATAATAATAATAATACATATTATTATTATTATTATTATTATTATTATTATTATTATTATTATTATTATTATTATTATTATTATTATTATTATTATTATTATTATTATTATTATTATTATTATTATTATTATTACTGTTGTTGTTGTTGTTGTTGTTGTTGTTGTTGTTGTTGTTGTTGTTGTTGTTGTTGTTGTTGTTGTTGTTGTTGTTGTTGTTGTTGTTGTTGTTGTTGTTGCTTCTACGTTTGGAAGATGAATTCGAGTTTCCCATTCTTTCTTCTCTTTGATTCGTTTTTGTGTTTGTACCCACTTTTATCTTAATTTAAGAAATATATTTATTATAATAGTTTTTTGTTGAAAGAAATTGACGAAATGCAGAAAATGGTAGAAAGAATCAACCTTCGAATCTGAATTTTTTTTCAGAATTTATAAACCTGAGATATCACTCCTGCTATTAACACAAGCTTAAAATATTTATTTATTATTTAGTTTTTGAATTTTATTATAGAATATTATTTTACTTATAAAATAAATTTTAATATTGCAAGACCAGAGGCAAAGCAAGGGATGCCAAAAAAGGTGTTCTTCAGTTCATGTTTGATGACTCGAGGACACCGGACATCTTCCTGTCTGTCAAAAGATTAAAAGAGCTTTCAACATTTCGGTACTGATAAAAAAAAAACAAAAAAAAAAAAAAAAAAAAAAAAAAAAAAAAAAAAAAAAAAAAAAAATTTGCAAACCAAGTTAAACGATGAGAATGCTTTAAGTAACTTTGGAAATATTGGAGATACGAAAAATTTATATGAAGGGCAAATTATAAGGCTCGTTGGATTAATTAATTATAGTTATGAGGGGTATGGTTTCCAAATTTTATCCAGTGGGTTCTAGACGGGGTTCATAGAACAAAGAATGGTGCGATGAAGTAGATCTTCGGTAACGAGCGCAAATAATAAGACTGAGAAAACCAGTTTGCTAAATTCTACGGACTTGGCGCACACATTTTAAAAAATAAATATATAGATAATAATAGCAATTTGCATCTTTCCCGACTCGGTGTTTATATGAAGTTAAAATTTTAAAGGTAAAAGCAGTTCACAGGGTAATATAATTTCGGTTTAAATTTTTACTTTTATCTACCCTCTAGAACACCGAAAATTTTAGATTTTATCAAAACTGAAAATAAATTGATCAGCAAATAGTGAAAATAATGAAAAAATCCTTTTAAAGAACCAACACAATTCCCACAAAACCAAAGACACACACTCGACAATATACACAACTGTGAGCCTGTCTCTTGAATATGTCCCAATATTTTTTGAATGGAAAATCTTAGAATAGTTACGATAACAGTGTTATGGCCGTCTCCTATGACTCGATGTTATCGCATGTGTTTAAAACTATATTTTTTTTTAAAGTTCCTTGCACATTCGAAGTTTATGATTAATAAAAGCCCTGGTTTTCATGCAGACATTTTCTACTTTATCCTGCAAAAAAAATACTTTATGCCTCTATAGCTCGATTGCGTTCATAATACTATAATATATAATATAATATATATTATATATATACTAGGTATAAAGTATATAAATATCATATTCATAAATATATAATATATATTTAATATATTACTGTACCAATAATTAATACTAAACTATGCTACTAGCATATACTACCTACTAATAATAAAATACTGTATTAATATATATAACAGTTGGCTATCCAGAATTTTTTTCCTGGGGGGGGCCAGACAAAAATCGCGTCTTACCGATTAATACTATATTATTAATATAGTATACCTTACACTATACCTTAATATATATCATATAAATATATTATATGATTATATAATATAGTAAGGGATCATATAGTACACAAAGAGTGGGCATTAACGCGTAAAGCGTTAATCCGTAGAGTCCATCTCTAAATTTTCAGTAACTCTTTAAACGCTTTCGTTAATTCGAAAAGACGAGTAAACCGACTTGATTAATCGAGTAAACATTTCCCTACATCCCGTTAACCGGTTCTAACTAATTTACGCAGTTTATACAAAATATTTTCTTATCAAGAGTTCTTAAATCATGCATTAGATTCGATTTCGGGATAAAGATAAACTTTTTTTTTTTTTAAATATCCTAACGCTCCTCTCCCAATGGCTCAAAATGTGTTATATTTACTCGGTTATTATCTATCCCGTTTAGTAAAGTTTAACACAGGGTTGGAAAAAAAAAGTTTTTAGTTTTAAGGGAATGTGCTTACATGCTGACACCACCCCTCGTTCAACTATATTCTCTATGTCTGAATACTAGCACTTTCCCTCAAAGTGTTGGAAACACGCACATGTCCAACCTAGTCCGAAAAAAGGGAGCCACCTCTGACCCTGTCTACTATCGCCCTCTAGCTCGCACTTGTGATTCTATCTAAGATCTTTGAAACTTTCTTAGAACACTGCATTTTTAAGAAGAAACTAAATGTCTTTCTCTCTTTCCAATCTTATCCTATTAATATATTCTTATAAGAGAATTATACTTCCATATTTAATAGATAAAACAAATCATCAAATAAGAGCATACTGGGCATACCTTGCATGTTGGCACTGCACATATCCAAAGCATTTCGACGGGTTATGCACGCGTCAATGCTCTCCAAGCTCTCCTCCTGTGAATTCTCTTTGTGACTTACTTATGTCTAGCTTTCTTTCAATCGCTAAACATCGGCTGTGGTTGTCTATAGCAGCTTCTCTTTCTTTTTCTGCTGCTTCGTGGAGTTCCTCAGGTTTTCGTCTATCTCGCTCTGTATTCCTACCTTTTCTATTAATATGCTTCTCACCTGCAGCATCATAACTCCTATAACTCACATGCCGATATACTCGACCCTTCCTGTTCTCTAACTCATTTATCAATGGCTGCTCCATCTTTGTACTTCTAGAATTGTCCATCTCGTCTCAATCTTTCTGATTCCTATTCTTCAAGCTCTTTCTGGAACTTTGCGGGTGGTCGTCTCAACGTGGAAATTCACTTCCTTTATAAACAACACTTCTACAAAAGTATCTGCAGTATATCGTACAATACTTTTATTGAACGTTCTTTCGTCTCTACCTGTTTGAACAAAGTAAACATCCTTGCGCTGTTAACATAAAAAAAATGTTCTTGATAACATCACATCACAACGGGTTGCTGGTGGGCAGCCTCAAAGCAAAACTGGTGTTGCGTTTAGACTGCGAGACTGTCTTTTCCTCTTCTCAGTTGACTTCAGCTATACAAGCAGTCTCTCATCCCGGCCGTATGTATAGAGTAGCTTTCTTCATCTCTGGGGCGCTGGTTCTCACCCGCCGGATTTTGGACAGGGTCGAGTCAAAAAGCCCAAAAGCCTATTAAACGTTATTACTTTCCAGGTGTTTCAGGCTTTAACCTCGTGATCTTTGCGCGCGATGTTGGCGTGCTTTATCTTCTTTTCGGTTTATAGTTATCGCAGCGGCAGGTGTTTCGACGGAACTTACCACTCGCGTACCACCACCGTTTACCACGCAGGCCTAGAGCACAAGGTGCTGTATCTGTGCATAATTTTGTTGCTAGATATTGTAACTCCAGGCTAGTTTGCTGCCGTGCTTCCTTTTTCCTTTCACCACTGTTCTGTGGAACTCATCTTTTTCCATCTTCTGTGTTTCCTGCGTGAATTTAATCTCCTAGCTCTTAAAGCCTGCGTCTAGTTCGATCTGCTTCGTCTTACGCAGACGTAAACTGAGTACGCCCCCCTCTTGAATAAGGCTCTGCCCGAGAGGTAATAGTGAACTAAAAAAAAAAAAATAAAGAAAAAAAAAAAAGTTAAAGACACGGTTAACGATTAACGATTAACGTTGAACTTGTCGCGCTACTTTCTACCGATAAACGCTTTAATGTTTAACGCCGTTAATTTTTTTGTTAACGATTTAAGTGGCAAACAATAAGGTTCCTGCATTAACGGTGGGCCCACCTTATGTAATATATATATATATTAATTACTGGTAATATATAATATATATATATATAATATATATATATACTATATTATATTAGTTATTAATATCATTATATACCTACTTATATATATTATATAGTACTATATATATAACTAATTATATATATATACTAATATATATTATATATATAATAATATATATAATATATCATATATTAGTATAATTAATATATATATATACTATATATATATAGCTATATATATAGTTTACCACCGCCCACCTCTCACTTATTATATACCTAGTATATATAGCATATATATACGATACTGGAAGAAGACCAAATATATTAAATGGATTCTAAGAAAAAATGGACTAATTTGTTTTCATATAAATTACGTAAAATCATGCTTACCTGAAGATTCGTTAACTTTAATCGCCGGGCAACGAGAGTGAGCAAAATCCGAGAAAAATATCTTCAGTTTTTTATTCAATACTTCGCAGTGTAGTTAAGAGGAGCAACGTTCCGCAAGTCTTTCTACTCTATAATAGATTTCCAAGTAGTTTGCAGAAGTCTTAAGTTGAAAAGCTTCGTTTCGTACTGAAAGCAGTTAAGTCACTGGTAAAATTGTATTTGCCAACACAGCATGTTAAAAATTGAAATTTGTGACTGCGAACAAGAAATGCAGTCATCTATTGCTGTTTCATTGACCATCTCGTGCTGTGATCCATTCAAGTTCTATGCAAATCCCATTCTCTCATGTACTACAATCTTCATAATTAAATCTTCGAATCTTCCTCGTTAAAATGTTCCACTCAATCTTTTTATCTGGCATACTTATGCACATTACACCTGTTCAGCTATGACAAGATTTGCAACGTCGGCAAGAAATAATTCCTTATGATTTGAAAACCTGCCTCTCCTAATCTTCGATATATTAATCATGCCAAAAAGATTCGTATAATAAAATTCCAGTGCAGAATATAGTCTGTGGGTGGTCAGATTAGCTCAGGAATTTGACAGGTCTGTATTTTTGAACTTGTTAGATCTTGTCACAAGCAACAATTTCAATACCCAACTTAGATACACGCTTACACTTTCTTCAAAAATCTGCTGAAAATTCTAATGTTAGCGATGTTCTCGATTGGCCTTCAAGCTTAGTCTAAATTCGAGATAGTGGTCCTGACAGCGACGAATTATATAAAAGTTAACTTAAACCTCCGCCACTATATTCGATTAACAGAGTATGATACTTAAATATTTGTAGTGTCTAGAACTGACACCTCAGCGGTGGCCAGCCACCTAGGAATGCCTCGTTTACGGCAGCATCATCCTCTCG
>JABUQX010068551.1:10000-22363 GCA_015478945.1 Trachelipus rathkii | reverse complement strand
AGAGAGAGAGAGAGATATGTTATGGTAAAATAAACGAAAAAAAAGAAATAATTAAATTTATATGCTTTATACGTCTAAAATCTTATATAAATCAGTGGATGAAGAATTATCTTTAAATTAGAAAATTGTAATTTTTATTTCTATTTTTATGACCATGAGTAATAAGTAATCAATTTCAATATTTACTGATGGACAGTAAAGAAGAATTCTACTAATAAATCATTCTAATCGTATGGTTATATAGGTTTTCAAGTGTTCTATCGTGGTGTAATATCTAAAACGGGCTAAATTATAGGCTATAAATGATTCCGATATGGTGTCAATGAGTGACTGTGTCTGACTATTATTCGATGTCATAATTCTATCTATTTATTATCTTTACATACTAGTAACTGATCTTATTGCTTGATTCGAGGTTGTTCTGAGTCCGTATAAAAACATTAATTACTCATACTATATAGCACTCCGTGGTGTGCATAGTATGTCTTGTTGAGTGAGGTTCTACTGCAAGAGGGGTCTGTTCGGTGTATTAGCGTATGTTTAATCGCGCTGAGGAGGTGGTAGTTGGTAGAGTAAGTATAACTGTCAGGCTCTTTTTCCTTGTGGTACATCACTACATATTATTATTTTATCATGTATATCAGAGTAATTATTTAATTCTCATTATTTAGTGCAGAAAAGTTTCCACTTCAAGGGAAGGGAGCCCCAGGATGGGAGGAGGTCGAGATAAGTGTAGTGGGCTGTGTGTAGGGGGTATCTGGTATTAGTAGGGAGGTTGTTCGAGGAAACGCAACGACGGAGAAATGAGGCGTAGGTGCTGGGAGGATAGGAAGTAGAGTGTGGATGCAAGGTAGTTAGTGGGGGAAGTGCTGGTTTAAAAGGAGAAGGAGGCATTCAAAATACGTGCTCGGCGGACTAGGGTGTGGCAGGTGCGAGTATGGCGGGTAAGATATATGAATGGCTTGCAATACTTGGCACGGCCTGGTGGGAAAGACGCACGCGACTCTTAGAGATTAGACTAGGAAGCTGAAGAAGGACTGATCGGGAAGTTTTGGTATTTGTTATCTGGAAGTTTGTTAAATACCGATTATATGTTGGCTCAATATGTGCGGAAGTATCAGGGGATAAGAGAGAGAAGGAGTCGTGGGAGATCGTGAGTTGTATGATAAGGTGTAGTATCTGTTATAATTGATGTGTGGGTGGACTGACGGAAATATGAGAGCTGGCAGAGGATGTGGGCGGAGATATGTGTTGTTTACAGGGATCGATGTAGGAATAAAGGAAATTGGTGTGGGTTTTTTTTACCAAGATTGCACGTTTTCTTCGGAGTGAGAGGGTGAATGAGAGATTGATTGTGAGTAGGACGGACCGGGGCGGGAATTTTGCGGGGCCGGGGCTGCTCTTTTAGCCCGGGGCGGGGGATAAGCAAATTGAAGTGTGGAGTAGGTGGATGCGAACGTCTTGAAGTTTTGTGAAGACATTAGTGTAGGTCGGAATGGAGTAAATAGTATCTTCAATTTATTAATTATAATATAGTAATTATTAAAAGATAGGGTTGATTACATATTTTTCGATAATTTAAATATGAATTATATTATTTGGGGAAATAAATGAAATTTAGTGGAATTCTAAATTGTAATTTTATAGTATATTTAAATTAATGCTTATCAAATAATATAAAATTAATATCATTATAATATATTATATATATTTATTATTAATTATATATTATAGTATTATGTTATATAATGATGTATATTATATATAATATATATATATATTTTTAATAATTATATCTAATTTATTATATTTAATTTAGACTATTATATATAGTATATATTGTCATAGTTGATATATTTTACTTTAGGAGGCAGCCTGGTATTTTTTTAGTTTATGCGTTTAACTGTACTGTACGTACCTCACGATTTTATTAATATGATAATAAATGTATACAAAATTTAAAATTAACATTTTTAGCACTTTTTTTAAATTAGAATATTATTTAAAAAAGGAAGCTAATTTTTAGTCCCGATCAATCGCGAGACATTCTTCAAGTGACTAAGGCGGATTTCTTTCTTGTTCTTACCATAACTAGTTGTGTTTAGTGGGTATGCTTATTTTCTTTCATAAGGTGTTTAGTGTGAAAATATTTTTTTGATGCTTTAAGATATTCTTTTGTATAAAATCTTATTTAACTTAATTTCTTCTCGGAATTGTTATTTGTTACTATTATATAAATGTCATAAAGGGAATTCTGATATTTTGCGATGGTTCGTGTGTTTGATATTTCTGATCATCTTTATGATTGTATTTATGATTATTGATTAGAGTGGCTGTGTTAGCCTATGATTGTTTAAGCTGAATTTATGCTGTACCTTTATTGTGCTAGGTTATCATGCTGTAATGTATTGATTTTATTTTACCTTTATTTTGCAATACTGGTTGGAGTTGTGTTTTTAATTGCTAAGATTTGTAATGAGGGTATTAAGTTGTATATAATTGCTATTGGGGGCGGTTTTCTATTTCGTGTTATTGGGGTTTGAAAGAATGTTATTTTTATAAAGGTAATGTATGATTTTTCTTTTAGTATTGAGGGATATATTTTGTATGTATTTGTTTTAATAAGGAATATTTGGTTTATTTGAGGAATTGGTATAAAAAGGAGGTGTTTAGCTGATTTTTTTGGGTAAAGGTGCTAACAGCGCGAATAATTATTGTTTAGTTATATATATATATATATTATATCTATATATAGTATACTATAGTAATATATATATATAATATATATATATATTTGCTTTTTTGTGATGATCAATACTCAGGAATAGTTAGTAAATGTGATTTGAACGTTATTTTAAGGTGGTTTGTGGATTGTATTTAGTTTCTTGTGCTAGACGAGGGGGGCGCATTACTGAAAAGTGCCCGGAGAACTAGTAGAATGACAGAACAGATCTATTTGTTGTTTTGGGGAATGATTAGATATGTTATAATGTTGTAATGAGAGAGCTGCATTGCCTGCATCTTTTAATAAGTCATTTATGCAGTAATTGTTAATCCTGGTGATTTAGAGTATCAGAGGAAGGGGATAGAAGGTTGTTGGACTGCTGTTCTATAGTATAAAATATGAACTGAAGATGAATAGAGGTATATGAGTTTACGGTGAAAATATTAGGGTTGAGTGTTGTGAGTGAGAGGAGACTAAAAATATCATCTACATACCTAAGCCTTAACTATTGTTTAATTACTATATATATATATTTAATAGGGTGAGGTAAATATAAATTTGGGTTTTACATATATATGTTACAGAGTATGGGAGACAGTGGGGTTTCCATATTATAAAAATAGTTTGGTTTTGTAAATTTCTTGACCATTAAAATGAAAGAAGTTATGTTGTCATGAGAGATTGGCCTCCTAGTTTCAATATATTAATACAAGTTTATTATCCTCAATTCCATTACTCTTAACATTAAAATGGGCATCTTTTCTTCTCTTGTTCCTTTAGAGGCACCTTCACAGATTTGTTCCCTACCATTTGCAATTCGAATTAACTTAATTTTTCAACTATTTCTCGTAAATAAAGTTATTTAACATACATATTATTAAAGTGATTTCATTTGTGTAAAAGTATTAAGTATTTCGTAAAGCAAAGAAATTTATTTTACTACTAATCCAGATGATCAAGTAACAACACACCATTCATATTCCTCTACCCGGCGCATGTAATCTCCACATGGGTGTTAAAAATCTTTCTAGAAAGTTCATTACCCAAATTTATCTTGTTTTCTTCCATTCAGGAATGTACAAAAAATTTGGCTCTTTCACAGGAAAAATTTCTTCAAACTCGGTACTCATTCTGATTTCCTTTACTTTCAGAGTGTGTTGTAAACGTCAGGGAATACGTTATAATATTTCACTGGTGCAAATTGTAATAAACTATACTATGTTGGACGTAACGCAATGATTTTTAGGCCTCGACGCATTTGATAACGATATAGTATATTGAATTTCTCTCTCAACGAAAAAATAAGACCATCTTATTCTGGACCCTTACCTTGCATAGGAATACAATTCTTTAGAAAATTTACAGGAATACATACATATATTGATAGATGATTCCTGGAACAAACGATTTACCAATTGAACCATATTTTGATCATTTTTATTCATTGGGAAATCTTATCCACTATGAAACTTTATGATCTTTATTGTGGCATATAAAATTCTCACAATGTACAATATAGAAAGCTTCATGACATTAGATCCCATGGTATACCAATCATTTACTGGCAACTCCTCACCTTTTTATTCAAAACTTAAAACAAACTTTTGTAAATTATTTTACATATTTTATTTTTTATTTTTATTTGAGATTATTGAGAGATATTTAGATTTATGTTGATTTAACTGGAGATTTGGGGAGAGGAGTGAGTAAAGAATTATAAGGTGAAAACTTTTGCTAGCATTTGTAAATAATTTATGAGTAAGTATCGAAGACAGTATAATTTTTTCTTTGAACGAATGAAGGGATACTATCTGCTGCATCTTTTATTTAAGGGGGATTGTGTAAATTAACTTCTATTTATTATATTCTTGGTGAGCGTCCCTAAGTCTCTGTTTTGGGTATCTTTTTTGTGAACACTAGTATTTCTTATTTTTTTATTATAATATGTTTCAGTCTATATATTATAAGTACTATATTATATTTATTAATATATTATATTTATATATATATATATACTATTCTTTATATATTATATACCTATTATTATATTATATATACTGTTGCGTTATATGTTATCTATTAGGGATGTGGCAGAGAATAGGAGCGGTTAGATAAGCGTACATCGATACGGAATATTCGGCTAAGGTTTCGGCCGATATTCTCCCACGATATTGATGCGACTAATCACTTCGCTTAATTCGGCCGAATAGTTATTTCAAGTTCGGTCATCTATTTAGGGAAAAAATAAAGTAAAACTTCATCTGGTCACAAAAAAGGTTGAAGTTTTTCCTGGATGGACTTGTGGGTAAGCAGATATTATATGTAATGTCGGAGGTGCTGATTCCCCCCTTATTTCTCGGATTTGCTGTCATCACGACTCTCCTGTTTTTATCTCGTGCGAATCATGGATACGATACTTTTTGACATATTGGCCTCTAGGATATGAAAACAATATTCATGTAGTGCATCTACGTAGGGTGTTATAGACGATTACTCATTCGCATTATATTATAGCTAGTAGTCAGAATGATTTACTGGGCGGTGTCGAGTATTTCGGGAAGTCATGTTGGATACGTTTGTCGTACTTACATGTATGGATGTTGACCTAGGATTGAATGTTTAGCATGCATATGAAATACAGTCGGTATGGTTCGTGATTGTTCACTGCATTGACTTGAAGGTGTAATGATCGGTTATATTGTTAATTGAGAGTTGTATTTTCGTCGAAATGTTTGTTCCTGAGTGTCTGGCATTCTGAGGTTGCATTGAATAAATGACTAATTCTTGGACTATAGGCACTTAGGCAGAGTAATTTTTATGTAAGAGGAAGCGAGACATGGGGAGGCATTTTTTCCCCTCAGTGTGTAACCTTAGTTATTTTGCAGTGAAGTTTGCAGGCCTACTACTGGCTTCGGGACTCGCGAATACGATGCAGAGTGCGGCTGACTTGTTTAATTTACTATGCTTTCCACAGAGCAGTTTTAAGTTGGTTGTGTGATTTACATCAGAGGCAATAGGTATTGCTTCGGTTCTCCAGTTGAGGGTATTTCGTATGTTGATGAGAGAGGAAGTGATGCTAAAAGTTCAAGTGACATGTGATTGCGCAGAGGTGCGAAATTATCTGGTACTGGTGATGGAATTTATGTCGTCGACCTTTTTTATTGTTTCGTCTTTCAAATATGGTTAAACATTTTGCTCAGTCAGAGCCGTTTATCAACAGAAATATACGTGCTACTGTGTATGGGTACAGCCGGGCCGCAAAGAGATCACTGGAATCACTTGTAAGGAGTAGAAACATATCTTATTCGCCTAATACATTATAACTTGTATTGTATGAAACATTGTGAGGCACTGACATGATTGGTGAATGCTTCTGCTATATTTGTGCTCAACGTTTTCTGGTCTGAGTGGAGAGAAGTGAAAAAATGTCTGGTGATATATTGATGGTCACAAATTACGGACCCTCCTCGTGATGCTGTGCTTATGCCTACTAAACAAATGATTGTGTTAGAGGAAGAGCTGTTGCGATTATTTATTTTTTGGATTAAGAAGAATTTTTTGGGGAATCAGGAAAAGCAGAGAACACTAGTTTCGCCACTTTACCGACGTGGAATGCGAATTTCATTCTCATGTTATGATAGAGATGAGATACCAAGTTGCATACTTTCCCTTTTTTCAACAATCAGAAAATATTACGGATAACTAGGGATGTATTAGTCGGCTAGGAGCAGGGATGACTTCGATGTCCCATCAAGAATCTATAAGTTCATGGAAGGCGTACGCATAGGATCAGTCGGGGGTATCACTATGTGGCACGACTATTGTTGGGCTTTGAGTTGAGGTGATATTCAGACGCTAGTGGCCCAGCAGTCAGACTGCGTTACTAGCATCGTAATATAAGCATTTCCTTCATTCATTTCGTTATTGTTGTCATGATTAATCTTATTAATAGTTTGTATTTTAGTATTTACTCATAGTCATCAAAGATCATGTACTCATAATAATTGCTCGATTAATGATTTCCCTCGCCTTTCCTATGATCCTATATCATATGTATATCTGTAATATATATGGTTTTCTGAATTTATAATTCTCTCGAAGAAGATAGCTGGCGCCTGACCTATTCATTTTATCCAATAATAGTAGTCTATTAATTATTACTCTCTATAGTAATACTAATATTTGAAATGTGACAAGAGTTTTCTTTTCGTCAGTAATTAATTGCATGCTACATAATCCATAAAATTCTAAGCTTTTATTTTGCATTTTATAGATTTACATGACAAACTTGAATGCCAGACTGTTTTGCAAAATCAAAATGAAACAGAAATAAAGATATTAGAAAGATTGTTTTCTTATGAAGTACATTTCAGCCTTTGATCCCAATTGTCTTGGGCTTCACTCTGATATGGCAGGGTCTGCCTACGATCAATATTTTACCATCTGGGTTTAATCTCATAAAGTTTCTTCCACAGCAATAAGGGAGACTAATGAGATTTATTGACATTTAAACTTGCGGTTGTTAAGGCATATTTGTATCTATGGCATCCCGACACATACCTCTTTGACATTACAGAGGCATATCTGTCTTGGCTAGATGTTAAAGAATAGATAAGTCTCATAATAGTGGGGTTATATCAAAAGTAAATAAATCTACGTTTAACATTAAATCTAGTTCCATAATGTGAGGAGACTCCTATTTCTTCCTATCATACCCTTATTAATTGAAATTGAACAACGGGTTTGAACTATAGTATAAATTCAAAGGTATTAATATACTTTAGTGAGGTGTGTGTCGTTTAAGGGGTTATGTCTTCTGATAACTAAATAGATTGTGAACTTGTATTAATTTATGAGTTTATTGGTTGTGATCTCTTACTCTTATATTTTTGGTGGGCTTTCATATAATTTTGTCTACTGTAGGAATTAATTGTTTATATGCGATTATTATTGTCAGGTGTAGGGACTCTTATGGATGCATTGGTGGGGACTGTGGGGTAAGGGGTGTATATTTATTGGCCTATGGAAATATTTGTTAGATAGGATAGGCAGTGGTATAACTCTTACTGTTATATTACAGCATAGTTTTTTTACGCTCACGAGATGCATAGGGATCATATAAAATGAACATCGAATGTCTGATTTGGGTCAATTAGACACTGTGAAGGGTTAAGGGCAATGCGTATACAAACTTTATTTCTTTTCAGTGTATTATGCTTATTTCTCATTAGAGTTTCCGTGATTCATACCCGTATTGGTACGCTTTTACTCTTATAAATGTTCTTATTGATAGCAAATGTCGGGTTCTAGAAAGAAGATGATGCCGCGATTATGATATATGAAGAAACATACTCAAAGAGTCAAATTTTTAGAGAGACTCAATATAGATATTAGATACGAATTTCTTAATGTAATGGAACGGCTTATGGTTTGAAGAGAGACGAATATTATCACATAAAGATTTTTCATAACAATACTTGCAATTCGAAGTCCGGATGAGAGATGACATATAGGGAACACTGAATTCGCGAGTCTTTACACAGAAGATTTCACGAATATTGCTATTAAGTCAAAATCATACAAGTCAAAAGACAATAGCTCCTTAAGAAAGGCATAAAAAAGTTAATTTCTCTTTAATGGGTTCTTCCCTATTTCAAGAACTTTTGTTTTCGCGGATTCAGTGGACTTCGCTATTACATATTTTTTTATAGGTTTGATATTTTAATTTTCAGCAGCTAATCTTTTTCTTATTTTCGGTTTTTTGATTTTGTGATAAAATTTTAGCAAATTTGTGTTTTGTGTGCTTCGATTTTTGAGGGAATAGTTAAGTACATTTCACCAGAAGCTTAGTGTTAGCTAACTCATCCAAGCGTTATCAGTAAAAAGTTGGTTTTTTTGGCTGATCTTAACATAAAAATATGTGCCTTTAAATTCTCTTTTTTATTTTCGGAGTGTATTCCAATATTCCACTACAGCAGTAGGTCTGTTTATTTTACTGACAATTTCCTTATAGCTTTTTAAAATAATTCGGATTTTAATGTATGTAAATGACCTGAGTAATAGGAGGAGGGTAGAGATAACTGCTCTTGGGGGGCATAAGGTAAGATTAATAAGCACTGTTTTTTATATACATCCAAAAAAATAACGAACACGCTGGTTTTAGGGTTTACTGGCTTGTTTTTAGTTGGGATGTTGTCAACAAGGGGTGGAGACCAATCTTGGAATTTGCAATGATTGCTCCTGGTTCAGGGCTACAATTACCTACAAGAATTTTCAGTGCTGCAACCTTTTCCTTTTTGTATATTAGTACTTGGAAGTTCATGATCAGTACGGTTCTTGGAATATCTGGTCGTGGAGGGCTAGATACATTTTATTTTGTTTTTCAATATATATATATATCATATAGAATACTTTATTTTAGGAATATATTAATTATATATATATATCTTATATATATATATATATATATATTATATTATATATATATATATACCGTATTTATTGTGATCGGTTAAAATATACGTTTTGATTTTCTTTTATACTATGTTATATATTGACTATTTCTCACAGTATGTCATTACTGGTAAAACTATTATATATTAGTCTAACTACGGCTTTTTTGCTAGTAATGTGTTTCAGGGCATATATATGATACTATATATACTAATAGTATATAGCTTATTATAGTACTAATATTGCATCGACGGCATTATGCATTTTTTGGTGGAAATTAGAGACTTTGATTTATTATACTCTGTTGCTGACGTGATCTTCTCTTAGTACATTCATTTTACTTATAGGTGTTGTCTGCAGGTCAATTAGTTGTGACGAAGTACATGGAGCATACTCTCTGAAAATTAATTAACGATATTCACTAATCCTATTTCTTAATTTTCATCAGATTTGCTTGTTATGGGAATATCTCTCGAGGCTACTATTCCCGTCTATTACCTCATCCTCTTCTTTTTTTTCGGTGCTCTAGGTGTCTAAAAGATGGCTCATGTGTCGTTAATAACTACAGGGTAGGAGACTCTAGGATAATCTTGATCTAACATTGACGAAAGGAATTTATCGTCTCATCCTATTCTGAGGGCTTAAGTAACAATTTTTGTGTAGTATTCTCCGGTTCTTCGGCTGCCATTTCTCGTTTTTCATACAAATTTCTTACCCTGTCCAACCATCATATTCCAATTTATGTTGAGGAAAAGGTCCTTTATTGGTTACTATCTATAAATTACTAGGTCCCGGTCAATATTCGGTACGCAGGAATTTCCGGTACACCCGCATCGCTTCCGTGCTAATATAGTATAGCCACACTCAGCTACACTAGGGCTACTTCGGGACATTTTGGTCATTTTGGCGGACTAGGGCCGCATCCGATACTTTATCCATATAGAATATTTGTTCTAATACTATACTATACTATTATACTATACTATTTAATATCTTCATCTATATTACTATGAATATATATATATTAATCTATAAAATATAATATCTATATATTCATATAATTATATTATTAGATTATATATAATCTATACTATATATTATAATTGATATTACTATTTCTTATATATTATCTACTCTATATTAATCTTATTTTTATTAATATCTTTATTCATATTAAATATATATTATATATATAATATGTTATCTCCTTCTTATTATCTATATCTATTATTTATTTATTATTTATATTATTAACACTTATGCTATATCTAATTAACATTTAACTCTATTATTATATTCGTAATTTTGAGAAATTTATTTAGATTTCATATATAAGAAACTATAATTTATTTATTATTTCATCGAAATTTGACCGGGGTGGGGGGGAAATTTCTTACTAAGTTAAAAATGCCAAAAAGTATTTGCAAGAAAAAATACTTTTGCAAATTTTTCAAGTTTACTAGTAACATACTGGGTTTTAGGATACGCAAGTAACAAGTACTCTTTTCATATCCAAATTAAATGTCATTACTAAATTACATATTCAGTACTTATTAATTCATTCATTGTCATTCTATTGAACCTATAGGTTACCCGTTTATAAATTTTTTACACTCATGTTGTCTTTTTTCTCAGGACATATTCATTTCCTCTTATTTCTATGAATATATTATCCATTAAATATCACTTATTTACCCAAATGACTTCTGTTACTACTCCATCTTTATCGGCACTTTTGTTTTCTTGCTTTTACTTCCTGACGAATCTCAGATTTTGTGATAATATTTTTTTTCACATGGGGTCTTTCCCGCTCTTTCGCCAATTCATTCTCTTAGGTCTGGGCCACCTGCCCTAACTATACTGTGCTAACTTTTGTTGGGCACTCTGGTCACATTCATTCAAGATCTCGTGTGTTTCCACTCTTCATTCCATTATTTTCTTATTCATGACAGGGTGATTATGCGTTCTTGCGATTTTTGACAACATTTTTTGGTAAATGTTTTGGCATTCATTCCCTTCTTTGACCACGGGGATGATCAAGGTCTTTTCCTTTCTCTTTTTTCTTTTATCCATTGAGGGGTATGACTTTATATCCATTCTTCTCTGTAGTCCGGATTGTAATCTTTCTCCAGTTCCAGACAATTCTCCATGTCATTTTTTCTTTCTCATATGCTCTTTTGGGCCGGGGCTGATTCAACGGGTGTGGGCTCGACCACCCTGCGCCGTTTGGGTTTCTGGGCGTGCGACTTTCGGGGCCCGGTCGCGAATTTTCTAGACAATCTGTTGTCGATTCAATTAATTGCCGTCTCTTCCAGACGCAGCTTCACGTTTATTCAGTGAGCGGTTCTTTGGGATATCGTCTGACCCTAAGCGGCATCCTCCTCCCACTCACCCAGGGCCTTAGGATCATGGAAGTTAAAGACAATCGTGTGTGATGTTCAATATGGCATTTTATTTTTTGTTGGAGGAGTGTTAAGTGTTGACAATGGTTTAGGATTTAAAGGAAGGTGAAAAACATTGCTCATGCTATATTATTCATGACTGAAGTTGTTTGTGATTTATATTAATTTATCATGAATCACGTGGGAATCGATGTAGATGCTAAATGTGAAGCTTGTGAGAGGATTTATTATGAGGCTTCTTCTCATCGGCGAGAAGAGGAAATATCCCTCTAGGATGGCGAAAGATCAGCTATCGATTGTAGCATGCTATTGAGAAGGAATTAATAACAAATTATGATATGGTTTTCCTTTTTTCTAAATTGCGACCACGGTAGAATCTCATAAGGATCAAGGAGGAATTTGGATGAAGGGTGGTGAATCAACACGATCAACGAAAAAGTTTTTGCACTCTAATAAATGCTAAATATAAGATATATTATTTGTGCATTAATATCTCAACTGATTGAGCGTGACTGCTTCAAAATACACAATTTGCCGACAAATACCTATGAATTTGGTGCTAATATTAGTTAAGTGGTTCCTTGGAAATTAAGGTATTTTTTTTGGAGAGCTCCGTGAGTTAAATAAGAACTAAATTGGGAATTTGAGTTGAGACGCACTTGAGAGTTTATATTTAGACAATATAGTGGGCGGTTTGGGAGAAAAAACAAGGGACATATGTGATTTAAAATTGTCTGAATGTGTGCAGTTCTGGTCGCATATAAAAAGGCACGGAGAAGAGAA
>JABUQX010068551.1:0-5000 GCA_015478945.1 Trachelipus rathkii | reverse complement strand
ATATATATATATATATAATATATATATATATATTATATATAAATTTATATATATATATATATATATTATTCAATTAAAATAAATAAATACAATTAATATTTTAACAATTATATTTATTTCCTTTTCCGAATTCGTTTGATATATCAAATTTCGAATATTGTTATGTTAAAAACTCGGAAATTTATAATTTGGCCTCAATTTTAATTTGAAATCATAGTAAATACCAAAAAAAAAATTGATTATATTTAGGTATGTTTATATATTTTGCATCAATTTATAACAAAGGAGTATGAATAAAATATATTTTTTTATTTTGTTTTGATTTAACCCTCTAATATTTAGTGTAAATTTACAGTTAACCCGGTAGAAAAAACCTCGGTTTTTCCTGATTTTTGGCCGGGGCCGGGGCCGGGGCCGGGGCCGGGGCCGGGGCCGGGGTCGCTAAAAATGGCCGGGGTTGGCCGGGGCAGGGGTCCGGGTCCGGGTTCCGGGGCCGGGCCGGGGCCGGGGCGGGCGGGGCCGGGGCCGGGGCCGGGGCCGGGGCGGGGCCGGGGCCGGGGCCGGGGCCGGGGCCGGGGCCGGGGCCGGGGCCGGGGCCGGGGCCGGGGCCGGGGCCGGGGCGGTCGGGGCCGGGGCCCCGGTCGGTTCCTACCCCTCTAGAAACATTCTATAATAAGAGGACTCCCCCGCGCTTAAGCGCGGTCCTCCGGGCACAAACCGCATAGGGCTCGACACCCGATTGAGGGGGGACCCCTTTAAATATAATATTACACATGGATAACCATTACGAAGCCTCGGGAGCCCTGATGGATTTTAAAGTAATTTCCCGACCTGGACCGATAAATGGACTTACTCCTTTTGATTGCACTTCGAACATTGATGCCGTGTCTCCCCCCACTTCACCTGGGAAGGCCTCTGCCTGTCTCCGGCGATCAGTCGCCTGGCACGCCCCCCGCATCCCAGGTGCCCAAACGTTCGGGGCAATCCCGCAAAGGTGCCCCTCGTCACAGTCGTTCTCATTCGTTCACTCCAAATGCTGCACCACCTCCAGGAATGTCAGCAGATACATCATTCCCGATGTATCACATACTGCGATCCACTACCTCCAAAGCTCTTACTGAGCACAGAACCATTCTTATCAGTAATGCACTTGAAAAAGCTTTAGGAGTTGAAGATCCTCCAGTCACATTAATGAGAAATGGGTCCATTCTCGTACAAGCTACTACCCGATATCAAAGTTCTATTCTGTCATCCCTAACGTCTCTTGCAGATATTCCTCTTATTTCTACTCCCGATGAAATAAGAAAAACATCTAAAGGCACCATTTACTGTTATGAACAGAAAGACGAAGATACAGCTGTCATCATGGGAAATCTCCAACAGAAAAGATTTTCGTTACAAACGTTTATAGATTTCCCCTCGTCGGGACTCGCCTACCCCAATTCCTCGTTTACTGCTGACCTTAATACCCCTCATCAACCTACAAAGGTTAAAATAGGGTTTACAAGATACAGTGTTCGCACGTTTGTCCCTCGACCCAGACGTTGTTTCAAATGTCAACGGTTTGGTCATCGCCGAACAATACGTAGGGGAACCGGATTGAATATGCCCTAGTCTTCGGAATTATTTTCACCTTCCTGTGAATACCCACTAAACACTTGTAGAAAAACTGTGGAGGACCCCACAGTTGAACTTCTATCTTTAACAAAATATGCCATCTTACCTGTAATTGAACAGCGAGGTTCTTGAATTAATAGCACCATACACAAAATGAGCGGAGAGCAATGCCATTACGCCAGCTTTGATGAAAAAAATATCTATACAAGACCAAAAGCGTATCCTTACGCCACAATTCACGGCGCCCACTCCTCAGGTGCTAACTCACACCACACAAACTCATCCCAGCAGAACTCCTCCCAAAATCCCAGTGAAACTCAGGCAGCTTACGATAATCCTATCTGACATAGTATGTCCACGCCACCGACTCCTCAAATTGAAAAAAAGCAGCCCTTGACTCAATCTCTTGTCAAAAAAGCCATTAACACCCTATCCCGAGTACTAACCTTCAACAAACCAGCAATGAACTTGAAGCTGGTTCATCCAAACACAAAATCTTGGAAAACACTCTTTCAAGACACACATGTCCATGCACCTACCCAATGAGTTTTCTCCCAAACTATATGTAAGAGGAACCTGTCTCTTTGTCTCTTGATTTCGCCTCCCACCGTTACTCAAATTCCTGATAAAAGATGTCCCCAAAGCAAAGAAACAGAATTAATCGCCCACACGCTGAAGATTCATCGTTAAAATACAGGCGTCCGAAAATTTTTAAACAAAAACACACTAACCCAGAAGTAACAAAACTGAACTCAGAAGATTACCTCGCCATAAGTCACTCAAGGGACAAAAATCAAAACTACTTTAAATTAGAAATCGTACCCAAGCAATCGCAACTATCGGACAGCCTACCAATGAACCCTCTAATAGGTTGCAGGATAATTCTAGCTCTTCCGAGTCTTCCTCATAATCTTCCTTCATGAATTTCCCATTCTCAATCGGCTTCCCTCAAGGGATTCAATATATCTTAACAGATTGAAATGGAAACAGCTCCCAATGGAGCTTAACATGTGATGAACCACTCTCTTTCTAATACTTTCCTGCGCTTCCGAGAAAGGCGAATGGAGACGTCCAACGCCAAAACGCCGTTAAGCGCTCTAAGCGCTCTGGTTCTATTGAAGGCATGAAGGGAGACCCAGAGGTCCCCATTTCTAACTTAAAATCGTTCACATCTCCCAAAATCACCTCCCACGACGAAATTACTAGCAAAGTCTCCAATATCGGACCTTGTCAATCCAACGAATCCCATATTGGAACCCTTTATCGCGACCCAACTCCTTCCTCAAAAAGATGACACCTTTCCGGTAACATCTTCCTTCCCCAGTCTGGAAGCAACTCCACACCATTACACATTTCTGAATCTGCTTACTTGGAGATACTGATTCCACTCCCATTAATAAACCCGAGCATTTTGAAATGCTCTTCTATTTGAAAAATCAAACTACAGAATAAACGTATGACTTGGTTGAAACTCAACCTGATCTCGCATTCATGGTGAAGCTTCTTCATCACCAAATACATCTGGAAACTCCTCCCTAAAAGAGGGCATACAACCTAATCTCTGGGTATGACTACCTATGCCCCATGTTTTTGTCCCCCCATTCGCCACGAGACCCACGCCTCAACCTTTCCTCTCAATCTGTATCCACCTCTAACATTACCCCGTCACATAGAGACAAATTGGTCTCTAATAGACCACACATCATAATATTCATAAAATCCACCAATGACTACTTTATCCTTTCAATGGAATTGTTCAGTGATATTTCCTCTAATTCGAAAAACTGTTCAACTAATAAACATTATGATACACACCAAAAGTGTATATGTATCTGCAGGAACTTCGAAGACTACTGTCAATCAGTGACTTTCTTTCACCATTACTGAATATAAATCGCCGTTAATTCTATAAGAAAGAGGTGGGAACAATGAATAGGGAGGAAGACAGGAATACTTACATTCACAAAATCTATGCCCTATCCCCCAGTCCCTCTTTCAAACCAAACTGCATGCCAGTAGCTGCAAGAATCACACCTTATTCATCGACATTACTATATGTTCAATCTACTTAGCTCCGAGCAGTGAATTTACTAAGGTCGACTTAGCTGATCTTTTTAAACAGCTCCCTACTCGGTTGTTATACTAGGTGACTTCAACCTCCGCCACCCATTATGGGGTGACTCTGTCACTTCATCCAAGTCCAAGATCTTAATAAGATCTTCTAACCCCATTTTCCCTGGGATGCCTTAACACCGGACTCCCCTACCTATGAAAGTTTAGATACACACACTTCTTCTTGTATGTATTTCCTTTTGCTCCCATTACCTTTATGGATCGTTTACCTGGTCCCGTTTGATTATTATTCGCAGTGATCATTACCCAAATAGCAAATAAAATGAGCTTGTGTTCCAAGCCCAAGAAAAGCCCAATCCAGACATGGCGTTATGCTGAGCGGAGTGGGCTCCTTTTTATCAGGGCACAGCTATCCCTCTTTCTCCTTTTAATAACCGATTTCAGACTGTTGAGAAAGCCTTTGCTTCTTCCAGAAAAGTAGATCATCTCGGCAGCGGAAAGCTTGCATCCCCAGTCTTCTCAGGAGAGACGGCGGCAACCCCTGGTGGTCCCAAGAGTGCGCACAAGCCAACCGACAAGAGAAGAAACTCTAGCAGCAATACAAAAAGACCCACGATACACACCACCAAACATTGATATCTTTTAAAGCAGCCGCAGCGAAGATTCTCGGCGAAATTAATCGTCAACGCGTTAAACAATATTTTCGAAACTTACATATCGACGTTAACAACTCCACAACTCCCCTTCCTTTTAGTGTGGAAAGTTACACAGAAAATATCTCGTCGATCTAATAAACTCCTCACCACAGTCCTCCGTTATGGGCCTGATATAAACTGATACGATCTCCGCTCCTGCGGTGGTAGCGGCTGCGTTAGGTATTATAGCTTACCGACTAGCCATATCGAAGTTATCATTCCGCTTCACTGAGCTTTTCAAAAACTGAACACTGACAACACACTGCCACACTTTTCAACAGCGAAAGGGAATATCTTACCTTATCAACCGTCTTTAACCAATTG
The DNA here is from genome assembly GCA_015478945.1 of Trachelipus rathkii. Classification (NCBI taxonomy): domain Eukaryota; kingdom Metazoa; phylum Arthropoda; class Malacostraca; order Isopoda; family Trachelipodidae; genus Trachelipus; species Trachelipus rathkii. The sequence continues at coordinate 291 of JABUQX010068551.1, read as the reverse complement.
CAGAGTATCAAGACTGCAACTGAGCAGTAGCAAACAGGTCTCTTGGATCCAACATGATTTCGTTCATATCATGCTCTGTCTATACAACCCTACAGCACTCAGCATTTTTTGCTACGCGATTCTAATATAAACAGAATCTGATCGAAGTCCTCTTTTTCCATCCAATTTGGACTAAGCTTTTGTAATTACCTATCCCCAAACCTGGAAAGATCCGAAGCTGGCGGAATAAACAAAGACCAATTTCCTGGACCTGCCATACCTGTAAAATTAACTGGAGAAAAATATCTCTCT